>VDFB02186333.1:0-88923 GCA_007258455.2 Sequoia sempervirens
AAAAAAAAAAAAACTACTTTTTGAGGGAGATGGAAAAAGAAGTGCAAACTAATTCCAAATATTTTGAAAAAAAAAAATTAGAATCTACAAACAAAATTTCATGAAACTCTATTTTGCATCATCTTCAAATTCCTCATGGTTTAGCCACTATAGGTGCCCGAAAGTGAAGATTTAGTTTTAAAAAATTATTTTAGTGTCTAGTTTGGCCAAAAATTGTAAACCACTATTGTGGGATCACCCAATTTTTTTGAAGTTGGACATGGTAAAGGAGAAAATGATGGAGATAGTGTGTGTGTTAAGGGAATTCTTGCTAAAGAAAAATTTAAATTTGAGGATGTAGTAAAATTTAAAGATGCATGTGGGATTGTGGATTGGTGCAATACAATATTATCTACACCCGATTCCAGTGAGTACTCTACAATTCATCAATTCTATTGGTTGGTTGAAGAAGATAACATTATACCTAGACTTGAATATGAGACAATCAGTGGATCTACTAAATGGAATTCATTTAAGAGTTCAAATGCAAGCACATGGACTATTTGGACAAGGGAGATTGTATGCTTTTGTTAGTTTTGTATCTCAAGAGATTGAGAAGCATGTGAAAATACATAATGGGTTGAATAGTGGAAGCAAAGATTATTGACACCTACACAAGCACACAATCAATATGAAATAACAATCAAAGACAATGATCAAGTGTTTGCATCTAAAGACTATGACTATTTTAGACCTTGTATAAGAAGGTAATTTAATTCAATTTATTTTATTTTATTTCATTTTATTAAGTTATTTTGTAATACTAAATTATTTATTTATATACATATGAATGGATGTATGTAGATTGGTCAAATTATATGGACACACGCAAGTTATTAAATCAAATTTTGTTTGTAGGACATATGTATGCTATTGTTGCACCTAGGGGGAATGAAGAGGAAATGGAGTATTGGTTGGCTCATTTTGTGGAGACAAAACATAAGTTAATAGCACCTCAAGAAGATGGTGATGGCTATCATTATCCCACAAGTTCAATGATCTCCTTAAGCAAATTTTGATAACAAGTTTTTGATCCAATTAAGAAATTTTTTAGAACTTCTTTGATCCCCTTAAGAAAATTTTGAGAACTTCTTTGATGATGGTTATCATGTTTTCCAATAGGATTGATGGTGGTTGTTGGCACTTGGATATGAAAATACCTGATAAGGAAGAATGGTTTGCTTGCATTCAAAGATTATGAAATGCATAAAAGGATTATACACTACTCACATTTGGTGGTGGCAACAAATATAAAACTAGATCAGTATTGTGGAAGACCTACAAATAAAGTGCTATGGACAATTTCTATGGAAGAGCATGAGACAATCATAGATGCATTGCAAAAAAGAGAGGATGCAAATGGTACAATGGAATAAGTAAATATAGATAAATATAGTTTTAGTTTTATATCAAGTCCCTTTAAATAGATTAAATACATGTTTTGATATTGATCAAGTGTGTTATTAGCTGAAATTGATTTAAATTGTCCTTTTATAGATCCTTAAGCCATCATCACAAAAAGGAGATTTCATGCAGATTCGACCTAGACAACATGGAATACTTGGTAAAAATAGCTAATTATTAGTTAACTTATATTTAAATATATTTTTTGATTATATATTGATGTTTTTTGTACATTAATAGTTAAAATTGATTTATTATCCTTTTTTGTATCCTTAAGCCATCATCACATTGATCTCATATTTTGAAACAAAAATGAGAGGATGCAGATTCAACCTACACACGTGTGTGGAATACTTTCAAATATAGGTACTTGAGTTGTGTACATATAGATAGTTTTATATAGATTAAAATATGTATGTTTTGATGATTTCATTGATATTGCTTGTACCATTTTGATATCAAGTGGCCTGAAGACCTATTACATTTTGCGCACAAGATTCAGATGTACATACTATCACAAGATGGTGTGTCCCTTGGTACTCCTTGTCCAACACAATGCTTGGGTTTGTGACATGGCTTAATTTCCTCCTATGGATCTTACATAAATATGGCGGTTGTATCAGGCATTGACAAGTCAATCTTTTGGTGCAACGACAACCACCAATGTAAAAATTGGTATCAGAGCCAAGTTCACAGGTTCAAACTCCTCGCTTGTGCTAGGGGGGATTGTTGTATGATGGTGTGTCCCTTGGTCTTCCTTGTCCAGCATGATACTTAGGTTTGTGACATGGCTTAATAGCCTCCTATGGATCTTACATAAATCTGGTGGTTGTATCAGGTATTGATAGGTCAATCTTTTGGTGCAACAACAACCACCAATGTAACACATACATACACAATTAAACATTTTGTACAAATTACAAATACATGTACATACACAATTATACTCTATGTACTTTTATGTATTAAAATCAATATTCTATATATTTTTTGTTAAATGTGCATGTTTTCCTACTTTGAAACTTTAAATTTGATTGTATAATCACTAAACAACATGTATATTACTGTTAAATTTGGTTTCCTTGAGCAACTTCACCAAATTTTGACAACTTCTTTGATCCCCTTAAGACGTATTAGGACCCATTAAGACATCCCCTTAAGATGTTGTATTAGGACATTTCCTCAATATTATACTTATTTATATCATTTGTTATGATGAGTCACTCTAAAGTTTAATACGTGTTTATATCAATTAATATTTATACTTAATTATACTCTTCTTTGATCCCCTTAAGATGTTGTATTAGGACCCCTTAAGACATCCTATTAGAACCTCTTAAGACATCCTATTACATCATGAATTAAATAAACATTGAAATTATTTAAATTGTATAGAAGGTGATTGTTATGATGAGTCATCTTGAATTCTAAGTTAATTATATCAATTTCTTGATTAAATATGAGACATGCACTTCGATGAATTTCATCCCCTTAAGACGTCCATAGGTGAAGATGTTTGCTATTGTGTGATTTGTACTTTTAAATCATTTGGTTTAGGATGATGCAAAATACATGGAAACTTGTAGATTAACTTAGTTGTCTCTTTTGACAAAGGATGTGACACCCATTCCAACAGACAATACCAAAATAAAGGGTGGACATAGAGGAAGAAAGTTGTATTTTTGTTGGATGTTATTATTTGTTTTGACAACTTATAAATTAGTGTTTTTTGTGGAACATGAGGTCAAGGGGACTTTTATGTTCTTAATTTTTATCTATCACTTTGTATGATTTGTAAATATGGGAGTACATGGTTTAATTTCAAAACTTTAGCCTATTTTTGGATAATTAAGTTCTTTAATTTTGTGTTGTAAAAGAACTAGGAAATATGGTGTATACTTATAGAATTATTTTTTTGGAAAAAATCATTGCATTTTGATTGGTATTTATGTTTATTTTATAGAATTTATTAATGCTTTTTTTCTCTAATATTGTATGGTATTGTTTATTTCTTAAAATTTCATCCTTTGTGGTATATAAACATATTGCTTTTGTTTGTGGATTATGATTTATTTTCTCATTTTATTAGATCTAACCTGTGTATTAGGACCCCTTGAGACACCTTATTAGGACCCGTTAAGACATCCTATTAGGACATGAATTAAATAAGTTCATTGACTAATTATCACTAATTATTGAATGTATATCATTTATATATATCATGTATGGATCACTAAATTTGTAAAGTACAAATATTAAAATGTCCTATTAATTTCAACTCTAATTTCATATTTATATTTAATTTCACATTAATGGAACCTATATTAATGTCTTGACTATGAATCTTTTGAAAAGTACAAATATGTCATATCCATTACATATATATTAGGTGCATGAAACCAATATATTAAGTTCATGAAATAAAGTCCAACAAAGTACTTGACCCATGAAATAAAGTCCAACACAGTACAACCCATGAAATAAAGTCCATGAAACAATATATTAAGTCCATGAGAAACCAAATATGTATTCCATGAAATAATCAAATATAACACATAAAATCATGTTTAGCTCATGTATTGTCTCTATAATAAAGAGACCTCTTCACACCATGCAAACTACACAGATGGCTTGAAACACTCTATATAAGAGAAAGATGAAATCATATGTAAGACAATTAAAAATGATTTAATGAAAAGTTAATTTATAATTCATCATAAAACTAAATTACCATCATATATGGCTTTGGATGCTCTAGTGCACCAAGACCAACCTCTAAAATCTCTGAATCAATCTACATATACAAGAGAAAGAAAGTTGAAATTAGATGTAATTCTACAATTAAAAATGTTTTAATTCAATTTAATTTATAATTTATCATATTTAAATTGCACCATAAGAGGTTGTGCACCATCTACTCTAGGACCTATTTTTACATGCTCAACTACAAGATGTGTCTCATGCTATAAAAGAAAAATAATTTAACATGTATTCAAGCTCACACACACACACACACACACACACACACACACACACACACACACACACATCTATATATATTCAACTTTAAATTTAATTAAAGTTATTCACAATGTATAATTTATAATTGACTTAAATATAATCAAAAATTTAAATTACCATGATATCTGGAGCCTGCTCTGCATGTCATCCTGGAGACGTAACTATGACGGAGTCATGGCAGAAAGTCACACTAACAAAGTCTTACAAGAGAAAATTTAAAGCATGTATACTTGAATTAGGTTAAAATATATATTCAGGTTTGCACATTTTATGTAGAAATTTTTTTGAACAACCTAAAATTCAGAGGCCTCATGAGTAGCCACAACATCTAATGTTTTTCTGATGCCCATTCTCATTGTCCTATCAACCTAGACATACATATATACATTTAACTCTTATAATATATACAAGTGTACATGAACATTTGATATATAGTGAATTCAAATTTCATAATTGTAACTATAGTAATGTAAGTTAAATAATTTACAATATAAATGTACCCACCCCTAATCTATGATGCTTGATAATGGAGGAGTGCTCAATAACCCCTTGGGTGGAATCGATGTGGAAGTCGATTGACTCCCCTAAACCAACATATATATTTAAAACATATGTTCATGATTGAATTATAAATTTAAAAGTCAAGTTAAAAATTATTTCATATATAATTTAAAAATTTGAAATCAAAATACCCCATAAGTGTTGCTAACTAGGATTGGTGTCAACATATGTACTCATGGTGCAAATGATTGCCCCATCCTTAGTGTCATTTATACACCAAACAGTTTGATTGTTGAAATGTAGCACAATTTTTTTGATATATATGTTCATTAAATTATTATAAATTCAAGATATAGATGCATATTTATACATGTGCTGCATTGTCCTCAAGGAGATGCTCTATAGTAAGAAATTCTACAAATGAACTGAGGCAACCAAATGATCCACCAAATCTCTAGGTCCACCTAAACTAGGTGTGGCTTGATCAGGTCCATAACATAGCTGATGGAAACTAGTACATACATGTTGTGTCAACACTCGTGGAGTGGTACTAGGACCAACTCCATAGAACGCTCCTCCATCATTGTAGTCTCTATGCTCCCTAGCCACTATCATAGAAGCATGCTAGTCAAGGTCGCTTGTGAGCATACTAAGGGATCCTAATGTCGATACCATTGCACATTGATGAACAGGTGCGGGAATGGTAGGACCAAGAGGAGAAACAAGGGGTTGTGCATGTACGGGGCATTGGGGATCAACTCTTGCCCCTAACCTCTATTGTGGCATGCCACAACCAACACCCAGAAATGATTTAAAATCAAAATAATTACGGTTTTTCCCCATAACAAACTCTACATATATTTTCCTAAAAAAATATAATGGGACTTCCAGATTAGCATGTGGTGGATTGTTAAATACCATATACCATTGATCCCAAAAATGTGCACTCATCTATGGATGTATACACCACCTCATGGATATTCTAGATTTAGTGGTAGGAATGGGCTACTAAGTAGTAGGGTCGATAAAATAAGGGGCTAGATGGGCTTTTGTTATTTTTATGTCTAAAATTTGTTTATATGAGAGATAATCTGCATAAAACTATCTCATCTCCTCTCTATCCCATCGATGCCTATCTAATTCATAATCAATAGTCCTAATGGCATCAACATTGTTTTGCATCATAGATGCAAAACATCTCACATGTGGTGGAATCAATGCTTCATTTTTCTTGGCATTGATTTGGTTTTGAATGGATGTCACATGTTCATTGATACGTGCTTGCAAGTGATCCACATCTGATCCAACGGGGTGGAAGTGGGATATGAGGTGGGGGGCTGGAAGGGGAAGTGGAGGTGGAGGGGGTGGAGGTGGAGGTTGTTGAGGTGGTGGATTGATGATATCATCAATGTCAAATTGATCCATGATATCTATATATGTGTTCACCTGCATTAAATTATACAAAATTAACATACAAACTTATAAAATTACAAGAAATAGTTAAATTTTAAACATACATGCAAATTTATTTAAATAGGATGTGTGTACATATACATACACATACATACATTGATTGAACTTTAGCGCGTGCATACGAATTTCAAAATTTAAGATGTACATACATTTAAAATAAAAAATATGATGCATAATGCATGCATACATCATTCAACTAAACTATGTGTACATATAAATTTCAAAATTTAAGATCTAGAACTATGTAATTTTAATACATGTACATACTAAAAATAAACTTGAAACATTCACAAAAAGCTCATTTATTTCTAACGCATATAAATTACATTTTTCCAATAGGAGAAATCATGATAGTAGATATTCATAAAATATATACTATTATAAATTCATCATTATAAGTTATTATATTCATAAATTCAACACTAAAAAAATCCATCCAACAAAATTCATAAATCCATCACTAAAAATATCCATCCAACCAAATTATAAACTCATCACTAAAAATATGCATCCAACCAAATTCATAAATTCATCACTAAAAACATCCATCCAACCAAATTTACAAATTTATCACACAAAATATTTATCAATCCAAATTTATAAATTCATAACATAAGATCATTGTCTTAATTTATAAATTGTTGCAGCTCTCCACTACATCTCTTCATTTCTTTGTGTTTTCCTTTTTAGAATCAGACTTTCTCCTCTCCTCTAGCCATCATCGATGCTCATCTAAGAACCCATCCATAGCCCTAACAACACCAACAACATTTTGCATCCTAGATGCAAAAAGCCTCAAAGGTGGTGTGATAAATTCTTCATTTTGAATAATATTGATTTGATCATGAATGGTTCTAACATCAGCATTGATATATGCTTGCAAGTGAGCACCATCGATTTCAAGTGGTGGAGGTGGGGGATTATGAGGTGGTGTGGGTGGAGGTGGAGGTGAAGGTGGTGGAGATAGAGGGTGTGGAGGTGGATTATAGATATAATTGAATCGATCCATGATCTCTAAGATATAAGTGAACCTACATTAGATTTGTAATTTCAAAATGTAAGATACATGTTTAGGAAATACCCTTAAACCATTCAATATAAATGGCCTAATTGAATAGAACTGATAAAATGTGTAAGCCTCAATTATGTCTAAGGCATGTTACTTGAATGAAGAAATAATTAACTATTAATATAAGATGGCTTAAGGGGATCTATGTATTAATATAGGATGGCTTAAGGGGACCTATGTATACAAAATGGCATGGTTAAGGGAATAAAATTTGGTGAAGTTGTGGAAGGAAACCAAATTTCATTAATGTCCTAGGACAAAATGAATGCTTTAGGGTTTACAGTTTAGAGTTTAGGGTTTAGGGTTTAGGGTAATAGGATGGCTTAAGGGAAACTATATAGTAAGGTCCTAGGACAAAATGACATGCCTTAAGTGAATAAAATTTGGTGAAGCTGCTCAAGGAAACCAAATTCATTAAGGTCCTACTTGACAAAATGATGGCTTTAGGGATTAGGGTTTATATTTTAGAGTTTAGGGTTTAGGGTAATAGGATGGCTTAAGGGGATCTATGTAGTAAGTTCATAGGACAAAATGACATCACTTAAGGGAATAAAATTTGGTGGAGTTTCCCAAGGCAACCAAATTTCATTTCAAGGTCCTGGGACAAAATGAATTCTTTAGGGTTTAGGGTTTAGGGTTTAGAGTTTAGAGTTCAGGATTCAAGGTTTAGGGTTTAGGGTTTAGGGTTCATGGTTTAGGTTGAAGTTTGGGCGGCCCTTGGAATAATGGACTTGCAAGTTAGTGAACATCATTCTCTAGTGGAACAATTGATTGAGATAGCTCTTGTTTCAACTGACCAACCTCTCATGAAATATCATTCATATTATAATCGTACAAGATCTTATTATTGTTAAATTTGGTTTCCTTGGGCAACTTCACCTAATTTTGAGAACTTATTTGATCCCCTTAAGAAATGTCATATTAGGACCCCTTAAGACATCGGTTTATAGTTTAGGGTGATAGGATGGCTTAAGGGTATCTATGTAGTAAGGTCCTAGGACAAAATGACATGGCTTAAGTGAATAAAATTTGGTGAAGTTTCCAAAGGCAACCAAATTTCATTAAGGTCATACCTAGAAAAATGATGGCATTAGGGATTAGGGTTTAGAGTTTAGAGTTTAGGGTTTAGGGTTTAGGGTAATAGGATGGCTTAAGGGGATCTATGTAGTAAGGTCCTAGGACAAAATGACATCGCTTAAGGGATAAAATTTGGTGGAGTTTCCCAAAACAACCAAATTTCATTTTAAGGTCCTAGGACAAAATGAATGCTTTAGGGTTTAGGGTGAAGTTTGGGTGGCCCTTGGAATAATGGACTTGCAAGTTAGTGAACAACATTTTCTTGTGGAAACAGTTGATTGAGATAACTCTTGTTTTGACTAACCAACCTCTCATGAAATCTCATTCATATTATAATCTTACACGATCTTATTACTACATTAAATTTGGCTGCCTTGGGCAACTTCACCAAATTTCGAGAACTTCTTTGATCCCCTTAAGAAATTTCATATTATGACCCCTTAAGACATTGGTTTATGGTTTAGGATAATAGGATGACAAGTAAGGGGGTTAATATTTTTGATTCATCACATATGCAAGAACATTAGCTAATGAATATTTTTGATTTTATGAATAGACTCACTATTTCCATAATAGAAACACAAAATTATGTATTATTAAGATTGAGTTTGATGTATACTTTAACTTGATATTTTTTAAATTGAATATAAGATTGTTTTATTTAACATATTTTTCATTTATATATATATATATGAAGTTTAATATACTCTAATAAAGTTGAATATTTCCCACTTAACTGAATTTTATGATATAAAATGTATAATAAAATTAGTTAATGTTGAATTTTCCCAAAGATCCAAAATCTTATTTTATTTTGGATTGTTTGGAATTGAAAGAACTTAAAAGAAAGAAAATAGAAATATTTAGATTCTTTTAGTGTCTAGATTGCAGACACTAAAAATTGTCCTAGGCCTACAACTCTAATTTCTTCATAATTCTTTCATCTTCATTTTTCATAAAATTTAAATAATTTTAATTATTTGATTATTTTCTATGACCATATATCCTCTATTAATTAAATAATTTCAACAATTTAATTAATTCATTCCCATCTTTATTTCCCTTTGATTAATTAAATAAATGTTATTTAATTATGTCACTAATTAAACTTATTTTCTTTCTAAAAATAAATAAATGTTTATTTATTTAATTTCCTATGTCACTTTCCACTATAATTAAACAATTATTTTAATTATTTAATTATCTGTTAGTCTTTTCTCTCTTTAATTAAATAGATCTTTATTTATTCAATTTAATCCAATATCCTTGAATTTTGAATTAAAATAATTTATTTAATTCAAAATGATGATTCCTCCTTATCACAATCTTCTATATTTAAATAGTATCTTTATTATTTAATTAGTCATTAATCACTTAAGTCTAGATAAGATTTGATTTCTCTAACCGACAATTTTATCTATGTCAATCTTATCTTCTACATGCAATACTCTATTGATTAAATAACATTAATTATTTAATTAATTTATTTTTATCTTTATTCTTTTATTATTTCTTGATTAATTAATTAAATATTATTTATTTAATTATATCACAAATTAAATCTATCTTCTATCTAAAATTAAATAAACTATTATTTAGTTAATTCCTACGACACTTTCAACTATAATTAAATAATCGCTTTAATTTTTTAATTATTCCTTAACCTTTTCTCTCTAATATTAAATAAATATTTATTTAGTTAATTTAATCCCAAAATCTTGAATGACAAATTGAAATCATTTAATTCAAAAGGATTTATCCTTATCATATTCCTCTATAATTAGATAATCTCTTTGTTATCTAATTAGTCATTTATCACTTATGTCTTAGAGATAAAATTTGATCTCGTGAGATAATATCTAATTTTCTATAACAAACAAACTTTTTGTGTTGATCAGTGTGTTATCTAGACAAGATCATATTTGATTTTCTCTAATAGACTGTTTTATCTATGTCAATCTTATCTTTTGCATGCAATCTTTATCCTTTTGTGTCTCAACCAATTTCTACCAATGATTAAAAATTACTTTTTAATTTAATCTCCACCATTTATGTTTTATCACTTACACTAATTTAACCCTAATCAAATAATCTTATTACATGTCACATATTTTAATCTTAATCATTGATTTATCTTTTAATCTAAGCCTGTCATTCAAAAATCATATTTTCTATAAATTGGCTTTACCTTTATCATTATTACTCCTCCCAAAATCTTATGAGTTTTGGAAGCAACTTTAGAAATTTTCAATGTTTTACATAGGCAACTAGTGCAAATTGAGATTTTAGACTAAATTAGAAGCCTAATTAACAACTAATTAACTAGAATGAGAGTTAAGATTGTCGAAAGACAAGAGACAACACATGCAAATGAGAAATGGAAACAAGGCATGACTAAGAGAGATCAAAACATAAAATAGAAATGAATGCAAATATTATCTGATTAAGTAACAATTGGAAATGGATTGTACAAGGATTTAGGAATTTGCTAACTAAATTTGTAAACAAATATTGAAATTTTATTAATTATAATGTTCCACTAGTCCCATAGGTAAAGTTTAACATATTGTTTTCTATTCTAATTATATCTAAGTTCCTAACATTTAATTGATTGTTTCTCTTGATGAATACACATTTAAATGTATTATATTTATCAAATCCTATTTCATTGTCAATATAAAGGACCCTAATTTACTATGTATCAACCTAAATCTATTGAATAATTTCTTCCATAGGCATGCCTACATACTTGTCTCCATACAATGCAAATGAAATTTAAAACATTTAAACAATGCAAATGAATTTTTTCCATTATCAAATACTCTTGAGCTTGAAATCGGGGTTTTCAAATACAAAATGATTTGTTTGATTTCAATGTAGGTTTTTAGCATTTTTTTTGTTTGAATTTAATTTAGGGTTTCAGGAAGCAATTAGGGTTTATAAATTATGCAATTTTTTAATTTGAATTTAGGGTTTCAAAAAGCAATTAGGGTTTTCAAATGCAATTTTTGTTGTTTCCTTTAAATTTAGGGTTCTCAAATGCATTTTTTTTTGGTTTGACTGAACAATTTAGGTTTCAAAAGCTAAATTTTGTTCTTAAGATATGATTTAAGGTTGATTTTTTCATTTTTATTCAATATCTTGAGGGTTTCATTTCATTTTTTATACTTCTACAAATCATTATTTATTATATTACAAGTAAATAAAATACATAAATCACTAAATAAGTTGAAAAAATCACATGCTAAAATCTATTATTTTATTAAAAATTTCAAAAAAAGTCAAAAAAGCAAAAAGATTGGGGGTGGAGGCCTACTTAGAAGTTGTGTCGTCTCTACGAAATTGGGATCCTGTGCTCTATGAATAATTGAGTTTCACTTATTTTTAAAAATAGATACCACTTTAAAACGGGATCTCGATCTTTACAAAATGGGATCCCGATCTTTTTACAAATCGATATCATGTGTTGTAAAGATTAGGATCTTGTTTCTTGTCCACCAGTTCGAGACCCATTAATAAATGGGATCTCACTTCTAAAAAAATGAGATCCCATTTAGAATTTAGGCTCGGGATCCCTTTTTTAAAGGCGAGATCCCAGTTTATTAAAAAGCGAGATCCTACTTTTGGCTAGCCGATTTCTTTTTTTTGCCTAAGGCAAAAACTTCCACATTTCATGGACTCATCTTTGTGCTTTTACCCAACTCATTTAAATGATCAACAACTAACCCACATTCTACCATTTTCATATTGAATAAGCACTTCATAAGAAATACATTATTTGAAGTAGAAGGCTTTTTATATAGTTTTTCTAGGGTTTGCATCAACTCTTCAGTTGTCTTCACTATTGAAATATTAAACGCCACTGATTGTGTTGGGCATAAAAAATATTGCCAAGTGCCTTGCTATCCAGAATACCCAAATCCTCATTAGACATAGTTGAGGGTTTCCTGGCTTTCCCTCCCAATGGCTGCCATAAATCCTTCTAATAGAGATAGTCCTCCATATGTATCTTCCATAACTGATGGTTCTTCCCAAATGTTGAACTTGTCAACCTGCAACTTATCCTCATCTCACACAACTCCCACTCAACCATGAGACTCCCACTCAATTGTGAGACCTTCTTGCAGAGGATAATTGGCCACAAACCCACTTTGATACCACTTTTTAGGGTTTAGAAGGAAAATTTTTATTAGTTAAATGCATATTTGAGCAATAAAATAGAGAAAGAGAAAACCTAGAAGAAAGGACAACAAAAGAAGAATACCAAGATTTAATGTAGTTCACCAAAAACTGGGCTACATCCACCAACAAGAGGATCCAATATATATTAAAATTATAGTAAATAACTTTTAAAAAGCTTGCAACAACCACTACAACCTACAAAAAAAATTTTCTCCACATTTTTCCACTACTATGTTTATATAGCCTTTGCTACGTGTACCCGCAACACTTCCTGCATTTTTTCCAGCCACAAAACTATAAATTTCTACCAATATTTTTCACAACCTACTACCCTCAAAACTCTAATTCGAGTATTGGAATATGTTCCCACACATGTCCCATTAATTACAAATGAAGCTTGGCAATTGGTTTTGTATCATGCACCCAATAACATGTTTTCTTTTGGGTGGTTACAACAACTATTTGCAGCTATCTTTAATTAGATATTATAACTGATCATTTCCAACATTTAATATTTTTTTGTAATTGATATTTTAAATACAAGTGAAGCAAAATCTTTATTACATGTAGAAAATTAGTTAATAAGATAATGTTGAACATTTTATCTGAGTTTGATTAGTCTCCATAACACAACTAGAGCATAGAGGTGGTGGATGCTAGGAGCTACCCATGGTATGATAGGGCTTAACCAACTTTCACCATTGCCATACAAGTGATAAATTATGCTAATAATGACCCTACACCAAGTTGGACTTACATTCACCAATAACATAAAAGTGATAGATGTTAAGATCCACCAACTCAAATGGTTTAGTGGGTTGTGAGCATCTTATTAATGGAATTATAGTATGTTGATTGTTACACTTAGAATTATCTAATGGGTATATTGTAAGTAGTATGGGATGCTTTCCCATAATCATAGCAAGTGCAAAGAATTAGAGAAATGGATGGGACCCAAGGTGTAATATGAGAATTGATTTTTTATTATGGCTATGATGCACTTAAAAGGAAAATATTAGTGAACCAAATAATGGGAAGATGCATGTATTCATGTCACATCTACTTTCTATTGCTATTTGGTCAATGTATATATGTGAATTAATCACTATGTACACTTGTGTAAACATAGGCTCATATATTGTGTACATTATTATACTTATGATTTTTTGAGTGATGAAAACATGTAGTATTAGACACTTGCTTGTCATTATAGGTGGCCAAGGATTGAGAGAGGGGATGGGACCCATAGTGTAGTATATAGATGTACTTGTGAGCTTATGTGTTTAGCGGATAGGGAAAAGGAATTTATATACTTATAGTAAATTTACAACTACTTCCTTTTTGTTAGCTAGTCACTATAAGTATGTGTGAGGTTGTTAAGTTATTCACATTGTATATATGCATTAGGTGCTTGAGTTAGTCACACTATGCATATGTGACGTATGTCTAAGCTAGTCACTTTATATACTTATGATGTGGGTATGAGCTAGTCACCCTATGTATAGGTGGTGTATGCTTAAGCTAACCCCCTATGCATACTTGAGATGTGTATAAGAGCTAATCACCTAAGTCTATGCGGCACAATTGGAGTCTAGCCACATTCTATATAAATGATGTATGCTTAATCCAATCACTATGTGAACATGTTATGTTGGAATGATATGGTCCTTATGTGGTTTTGTGTGTTCAAAGACTAGTATTGGCATGAAACTAACACTTGTTTGAAATGTGTTTGATATCATTTTATTATAATTGGATTAAATTGAAAGAAAAAAATAATAATGAATAGTTATGATTTAAAAGTGAGATCAAAGATCTCATACAAGATGGAAGGATGAATTATCTTTATCTTTAATATACAAACTATAGAGCCTCTAATTCCCTAAAAAGATATGTAGGCAAGGTCATCATGAATGAACCCTAGTCTATGAATGACCTTGCATTGAGAGATTATCACTTTCTATTGTAAGCATATGAATGATGATGTAAATTCATTTCCACAATTGCAATTCCAAAAAAGTTATGAAAACAATATTTCTAAACTATACATATACATGATAAAAAAATACTTATAGAAGTGAACCATGGAAGTCATCTATGATAATTTACCTAGCCACACACACTAAAGAGCATGAATACTTCATTTGCAATCAATTTAGCACGTTGCTTCGCTTCCATCTCAAGCAGGCCTGGAATTTGACAGCCACTCTTGCCTGTCATATGAAAATTTTGTGACGGTTTGTTCATTTAAATACTTGTCATTTTACATTTTATGAAAAAAATATAACTGTCAAAAAAAAAAATTTAAGTGCCTAAAAAATCAATATATTAGGAATCTATGAAATATTATTTTATAAAATAATTATATTAGAAAATTTACAAATTTTAGAAACTATGCATGCACTCAATTAGTAAATCCAATTGCATATAATAAATTTTATTGATAATTAAATAATTATATATATGTAATTTACATTTTGACAATGCATAGAGTATTAGATTAAGAATAATTATATTGCACAATATGGTTGTTTTTTCCATATATTTATTCTCTAATTTGTAAAATTGTATTACTATTTTGACTATAAATTAATTTATTGATTCCATATGTGTAAATATCATAAAAACACATTTAAATATCAATTTCAAATCAAATATAGCAAGAAATAATTATATAAAATTAAAAATAGTTCAATCCACAAATTGATCTTTAAATATCAATTTCAAACCTATCCAGAAATAATTATATAAAATTAAAAATCAAAGCTGAATCACGTGTAAAATAAATGTTGTTGAAAAAACAATGTTATAAAGTGAAATTAGCTGCTATTGTTCAATTTTTTTATAGTTTAATCTTAAATTCATCTATCTAAAAACATAAATTATTTGTAAAAGGCAAACAAAATTTCAACATGCTCACCAATAAAACCAAATGCTCTATTTAAGAAAATCAAAGCTAAGAGTCAATGTACACAAAATGCTATAAAATAAATGTTGTTGAAAAAACAATGCTATAAAATAAATGCTTTGAAAATACAATGAAAATTTGTGCTATGTTGTTATTCATAAGAATATCTTATATATATATATATATATATTAAAAAACTGTAAAATTAGAAAATATTGATAATTAGAAATAAATCTAAAATCTAAAATTTATTGTTAACTGTAACAAGAAGTTTCTAAATTATGTAGAAACTAAATATTGTTAAAATATTCAAAAAGTTAAAAATCAATTATATTCTATTTTGAAAAGATTTTGAATTAATATATATTTTTATAATAAATATTATAAATCATATATATTAATATAAAACAATGATAACTATTAGTAAAAATGTCAAAATCTTTGAAAAATTAGAAAGAACTATATTTAATTTTGAAAAGATTCTATTTTCAACAGATTTTGAATTAATAAATATATTTATAATAAATCATATATATTAATATAAATTGAAATTAGAAAGAATTATTCCAATTTTCAATTATAAACTAATTTATATTTTTATCATAAACTATATATATGCTTACAATAAATTTTTACAGTTTAATAATAATTTGAAGTGTCATATATATTTACGGTTATATAAAAATATAACAAGTCAAATAATACAATCTAATAAGTTTTGAGGTTGTAATATACGGTCCAAAATGCAAAAAAGGTCAAATAGACCATCAAATTCCAGCCTGAGATTCTCAAGCATGGTCTAAAATTTAGCTTCTATCTTTAGATTCCCTTCCTTTCAAAACATGTAGCTTGTTTAAGCCGCAAGGTTTATCAGCCCAAACATTATTCAATTAAAATCACAAGCCGACACGTCATGCAAAGATCTATTTACGGCGATATCTTAGTACTAACGCCTTGCAAGAATCTCTCAATTTTCCAAGTTCAGCACGCGAATATCATGGCTGGATAGAAAATCGCGTACGATGCGGCACAAAAGAGCTCTATATATTCTAACCCCACTTCCTGTTTTCTGCAGATTAGAGGATTGGGAAACGTAGCGTGGTATTTATAATTTCAGGGGCAATGAATAGTGTGTGGAAACTGGCTTACGCTGTAGCGGCCATGGCTGCCGTGGTGATGATAAGTAGCGGCGGGGCACATGCCGCTGTCTCCTGCTTTACAGAGTTTATTCCGTGCCTGCCTTTTGCTGCAAATAACGCTCTACAGCCGACGGAAGGTTGTTGTTACGGCTTTGGCAACCTCCACGACAAAGCCAAAAGTAGGGAGGAGAAGCGAGAGTTGTGCCAGTGCATTCAGAGTATCGCTGCTGCTGGCGGCGGCGTCTTCAACTGGGACAAGGCCGCCAAATTGCCCTCTTTGTGCATGGTTGATTTGGGCTTTCCTCTCAATCCCTCCGTTAACTGTGCCACGTAATGAATTTACCTATTCCTCTTTGCTTTCAGATTTCTTTATTGTCGTGTGGGAGCCGTTAATGACAGACTCTGTTTTGTGGCTGTTTTCATTTAACAGGGTCGGTTGAATTAAAGCTCTGCAACAAACAATAATGCAGCCGAAGGGCGCTTGTGCCGTGGTACTGGTCAGCTAAATAGTGACGAGTTTCAAGCTTTTTCAATAAAAGCTCTGCAATAAACAATAATGCCGATAAGTAAAATAATTAGCCAAACAATTTTTGAGTTGTCTGAAAATAAGTTTCAGCTGTGGTTTGGCTTATCAGCTATTGTAAAAGAACTCAAAAATATCATAAGAGCCTCATAAATCTATTTTAGCACATAAAAGTTAAATAAATATTGATTTGTGGTTAGATGAAATATTCTATTTCTATTTACAATGTTTTTTGTCAATTTGTTGCAACTTTCTTTTTTAATTTGAATTGCTTTATGTTTTAAATATGCATGCAAATATTTCAAAATCAAATATTACCTAATTTTTTAAAGGAAGAAAAATAGATTTTTTAACAATGTTACCCTCTAAGATGAGGACAGTCGAGGACAAAAGGACGAGTCCCCAAGTTTTTGATTTTTCAGGCCAAATTTGGGGACGGCGGGGGACAGCTATATAAAATATAGAAAAATTTAAAATATATAGGAAAACTTTAAATATTCATATGAAAACGTGGATAAAGCATGCATATATACATTATAGAAACTTAGCATATAACATTTGTGTTAAGAATTCATTGCCAATACTCAATATGCATTCAAAATTCATAATTCATTATGTGATATTAAATATAGTACACTGCTGTCATCCCCTATCCTCGGGACGTTTTCGGATGGGGATGGGGGGATTTAGACCCACTGTTTTTTAAGTTTCTTTCGTTCCATGGGTAACACTGTTTTTTAAATTTATTTCATTCCATTGTTTAGCATTTATTATTAATTGTTTAATTCACCATATCCCACTACAATTTGTAGCACATGGTATTCATACACACTCATACATAGTACACGTACTTTCTAACATAGTAGAATATATATAGTTTTTTGTCGATGTAATCCTTGTATCTCGTTTACATGCAAGTGTTAGTTTACAGTTTTGGTGGAGTTGCATTGTGGATGAAAGGTTTCATTACGATAGTCTACAATTTTGTTTTTGTAGGGTGCCTTGATTGTCTATGGTGAGTGAAGAAATGAAACTTGCATATTTCGCCCTACAATTGTCTATGGTGAGTGAAGGAATAAAACTTACACATTTGATAATGAATTTTTTATTTTTATCCAGATAATTTTTTTTAGGGAGGATTGGTGGACACATCTTGTCTTTTTTTGTTATATCTTATTTTTGGGGGGTTTGAGTCTTGGTTGATTAGGAATATACAATTACACTTTCAATTGTGTTCAATCAATTCAACCACATATAATTTTTTCGTATGTAATTTTTAAATTTCTTTTTTTATATTTAATCAAACAAAAACACAAAGATAATTTTATATATATATATATTTTTTTTTGTATCATTATTTTTAGTTTAGAAAAAAGATAATTTAATTTTTGTTGATAATTTTTGTTCTATGTTTTCATAATTGTATTTACAAATTTTTTAAAATTATTACTATAAGAATTAAGGAAGTTTTGTCAAACACTATTTATAACTTTCAATTCGGTTTATTACATGGTGGACAAATTTCCATGATGTCATTAGGGTGGCATGGGAAAGCATTCACACTATCAAAATCAAGAAATGTTAATTCTCATTATGAAGCTTGACCAATCTAAGGCATAACTATATATACAACTATTACTAACTCATTTAGGTTTTTACTTGGAGATGGTAAATTGATGGATTGTATTACCTTCATATCCTATGCCATTTTAATAAATGGTCATGCTTCAAAATTTTCAAGCCTACTAGGGGCTTGAGACAAGGTTGCTCACTATAACCCCTCCTATTCTTATTAATTGTTGAATGTTTTGATTGAGCTCTATTGGTGGCTAAGATTAAAAGTATCAAGATTGAAAAAATCATTTATATAAACCACATTTTTGTGAATGATATTCTACTATTTAGTAATGGTTCCAAACCTAATTTGACCAATTTTTAAAAGAGATTATAAACTTATTCTATGTGGTTATAGGCACATGATTTATATTCAAAAGTATACTTATTAATTTTAATAGGTTTTAGGTGAATCAACAAATATAGATATTGCAAATCTTTCCTTGTTAGAATTTTGATTTACATGAGGGTTTTAAATATTTGGGTTTTCATTTGAAACAAAATGGTTATGGGGAAAATGATTGGTTATGGTTGATTGAAAAGGTTGAGAAGCACATCAACTTGCAGTGCAATAGATGGTTATATATATATATATGTTGTAGACTTGTTTTGGTTAAATTAGTATTGGAAGATATACCCATTAGATATCTTTAGCTCACACTTGTTGGGAAAATGTTTCTCAACCTTGCAATTACATAAGTTACTATTGATACATAAGGTACTATTCATTTGATGAAAATGGGGATTGCAGGGGGATCTCCCCTCGCGAGGGGTTCAAGGGTAGTGCCCCTGAAAGGATAATTTTATTTATATTTTATTGTTGTAAATTTGGACCATTCATCATTATGTCTCATATTAGGCAGTCAATATTTTATTATCTTGACTTGCTCTAGAAGGCAACCCTATTTTATGAGGGCATTGTATTACAGCTGTGTGTTATGTATTATGAGAGTCTGATAGTGGTTATGTTGCTTCTGGATCTTTGGTTGGTGCTACTCCTGTGAGAAGCTTGCTCTGCAAGTATATTGTAATCTTTATAAGTTTTGAATAATATATTGGGCGACTTTTGGAGTGTAGGGTTTTTCTAACGAAAGGGTTTTCCCCATGTAAATCATTGTGTTGTGGTATGCATGATATTTATGTCTATTTTGTTTAAGTTTTTGTAACTATTAAAGATTTGTAAATTTTTTGCATTATCCTCCTCTCAAGATTAGTGTAGGAAGTTGTTCTGCTACCTTAGCTTCATTACAACATTCCCAAGGGAGTTCTTGAGAAGAACATTAAAAAAATTTATTTTGGTTGAAAGGGGAAGAAGGAAAAACTTGTGATTCTTCTTATTACTTGGATGCCATTAGCTAATCCCAAGGATTGGGGGTGGGTTTGCAAAAAATACATCTATTTGAGGTGATTCTTGCTACGAAGATTGTTTGGAGGCTTATTTCAAATCAAGGACTATGATGTCACATTATAGATAAAAAAATATAGCGATCCATTATCTATTAATGATTAGATTCAATGTATGGTTAAAACCACACATATGCTTTTATTGAATGAAATGTTTCTATCCAATCCTTTTATATTTCTAGTAATTACATGGGTAGGTTGGGGTGGTGCTCACCTACTCTTTATAAAATTAACCATTTTTAAAGGGAAAGCGTATATTACTTCTTTCTTAAGAAATGAATCCTACTACTACCACGAATCTATGACATCAAGGATGTAGGACTACTAAGGCGATTTGGTTCATTAGTCTAGATAGGGATACTTGGGGGATTACATGAATAAGATGAAATGGAGCCATGTCAAAATCAATAATGAGGATTTGATTTTTTGGTTTTGTCCATGAACCTTGCCATGGGGTAATACTTTGTTAAATTACCCAAGATATAATTATATTCAATTTCATGGAGCATGGTGATGATTCTTGGTGGTAAAAGAGTTTTTGGTCGATTCATTCTCTATTTTTTACTTGGATTTTTATATCTTGCTCTCAAGAATAAATTTTTGACTTGGGATGTGTTGCAAAAAGATTCTAGTAGGTTTGTAGTTGATGTATTTTTTTCTTAATAGAGAGAGTTAATTGACCACCTTTTAGTTTTCTATCCTTGGTAGGACTTTGAAATTTTTTCTTGGCTTATGGCCTATTTCCCATTTATCAAGCTTTCGAAGTGTTGAACTAATGGCTAGGGCTTGTTACACTATATCTAGGGTTTCTTTTATATTAAAAAACCCTTCAAAATCCATAATTATTCATGTGATCGTTGCATGTTTGTTCTAAAGTCATGTTGAATCCCTATATCCTGTTGTTAGTCTTTTAAGTCACAACTTTATGTCTCTAGCATCATTTACTTACCAACCCTCTATTTATATGCTTACCACTTGAACTTGTGCACTAATTTTTTTGTTGTATGCCTGAGTCTTTGCCCACATCCTTATAAAATTTTACCCTCTTTACCTAGTCCTATTAATATTTTTTTAGTGCACGTGCTTAAAAATGCCTTTAAGTTGCTCATACCCGACCCCAAATTTAATAAGGTATTCAAGTTTAAAGCCTGCAGATGCAATCAGAAAGTGACAAGTGGCATATTTCTATTGGTCTCCATAGTTTCATGGATGGATTTTCACTAAGGAAAAAGTTTCCTACAAAACTACCAAAAAGTGACAAGTGGCATGTCTTTAGGTTGAACAATATTATGGGGCCCATTTGAGGGTCCCACCAATTTCACATGTCAAGGTTTGAAGCATTATGCCATTTCGCTAAGCCTTTAAAGGCTGGCCCACAATCATCCCATGAAAGCACGGAAAAGGTGACATGTGGTATATTAAGCATTGCTAGTAGTTGTAGAACTAGTTGCAAACCCCACCATGCCATGTGACATTGGTTCAATGGTTTTCTACCATTTTGCGAAGCCATTTTTAAGTGGATGCATAGATGCCTTGCGAAAGTGCGGGAAGAGGACATGTGAGAAAATTTCAACAATGTATCATTAGAATGGCCTAACGAATGCCACACATCATCCTATGGCTTTTTTTCCATTCCATAGAGTACTTTTGTGAAGGCTTATTTGAAGCTATGGAAGAGCAAGAGACTGCCACGTGAACAAAAATGACTCATCCTCTCGATGACACACCTTTTTATCTAAGCTATTAAGGTGTTCTCAAGTGGAATATTTTTATTTGTCTAAGATTTTTTCAACCCAAGTCAAATATTTTCAAAATGATCAGATCTATTATAGCTATCTGATCAAATATTTTGCATGAGGATCAGCAGTCCATCTTAAAACTCGGAGAATGGGTAGATTGCATGCTCTAGCTTGTATGAGCTAGCAGTAGTGGTAGAAAAGATAATGTTCAGGCCAATAGTTAATGTTTTTTCTCCATAAAAGCTTTAATCCAAGAAATTAAACTACTTTTCTAAGCATTCAGAGCATTGAGAAAGTAGAATTCGTAGGAATTGAGAGTTTCCTATATCAATTAGGGTTTCCAGAGCATAAATAATATTAAGTTGTCTATAACCTAAAATTTTTGAAAGTTTATTATCATAAGGGTTTTCTATTGTTACACATTGTGTGTTATTGCCTATTTACTATTACCTTGCTTGGTAAATTGCTTTAATAAATGTGAATGTGTTTCATATATATTTGAATTTTGATGGAAATATGATGAATGAATGTTTGATTATGTTGATGTTACAACGTTGATATAATCTTCTAGCCAAATCATGTAAGAGAAGACAATTAAATAATAGCCTATCAACTATTTAATTGATGTTAGTGATTTGTGATATGATGCATCTTTTATTAAATAATGATTAACATTTAATAAATGAAGAGGCATGATTTTCTATGAGGCCGACTCTTTGAAGAGTTTCAATTGGTTATGATTTATTGAAGAGACACATCTTTCTATTCAAGCCGACTTGTCTTGAAGAGACATGACCCTTCCACTCACTTGTATATATGTTCGATGCATCTCATTGTTTCTCATTCATTCATACATCATTGATTCATTCCACTATAATTTGTCTCAAGTGTTAGTTCATCATAAGAGCAGTTCGATATTGATGAAGGTTGTAGTTCATCATTAGCTTATTACATGTGATTGGATCTATGATAACATCAAGCAAGTTCGATTCCTTCCTACAAGCAAGTGTGAATTCTATCAAGAGTAGTTCCTTCTATTAAGTGTGAATTTCTTCTAGGGCAGATTGTGAATCCTTTGAAGAGCAAATTTGTGTTCAAGGAAGAGAAAATTGTTCTTTGTTATTATAGCCATTGTTGGTGCTAAATATTTGGCCTTCTGTGTGGCCTGATTATAAAGAGACTTGTTTCCATTACTTAAATATAAGAGATATATTTGTTGCTGGGTTTTTCTCCCTCAAGTGGAGGGTTTTCCCAGGGTATCTGTTGTGTCAGTGTGTTGATTTTTGAATTAATTTTCTATGCATTACATCTGATCATAAAATTAACATGGTATCAGAGCAGGTTTGAAGAAGATCTTGATCAGATTTTGTATTACAATGATACTCTTTATTCTCTTTCTCATTGTTGATTACTTCTATCTCTTTGTCAAGATGGTGAACGGTCTTAAGATTGAGGATAGGCTTGAGGGAGCATCAAATTTCACATCATGGAGATTCAGAATAATGCTCACCTTGGAGGAAAATGAATTGGCTGAGTTTGTGGAGAGAAAAGTCCCCGAGCCTACAGATGAGGAAGATAAAGTTCAATGGAAGAAGAAAGATATCAAGGCAAAGAAGATGTTAGTTGATTCTGTGAAGGATCATAATGTTCCTATTATCTCCAAGTTGAAGGGGGCAAGAGAGATGTTCAAAACCATGGAGGAGATGTACGAAATCAATAACACAAGTCAGACACTTGCATTAAAGAAACAAATCCATTATGTGAAGATGGCAAAAGGGGAAACTATTATTGGTTACTTCATGAAGATTTCAGAATTGAGAGATCATCTCTCGTCAATTGGTCATGTGGTTGATGAAAAAGACTTGACCATGCTTGCCCTTAATGGTCTTCCTTCATCTTGGGAGTTTTACATTCAAGGAATCAACACGAGATCAAAAATTCCCAAGTTTGATTGTTTGAGGGTGGACTGTATTCAAGAAGAGTCTAGATTGGCTGTGAGAGGTATTGGTTGAAGCTCTACAAATGAAGACATTCATGTTCTTTCCGCTCAATCCTCAAAGAAGAAAGGGAAAGATGGAAAGAAAGGATACTTCAAGAGGAATAGAGATAAAGGAGTTGATGGTGCTCTCGCATTCAAGAAGAATAGGACCTCTCCAAAGTCCAAAGTTTTCATAGTGAGGATCTGGTCACTATGCAAAGGATTTCCTAACCAGGCCTAATCAACATGCTTCGTTTGCAGATGTGGGTGAGATCTCTTCTCAGAAGGATTCTAGGGAATTTCTATTCTAAGTCATGGGTATGTGTTCAAGATGTGAAGGTTGTGTGCTAATCTGAGCACAAGAGCAACATATCTTACTATGTCCAGTATTTGCATCCATTAGAATATTTAAAGAGATAAGTATTCTTTGCTTGTTGAATTATATCATTTAGTTGGATCTTGTAATTAGAAAAGAGAGATAGTGGTTTCTCTTGAATTGTGTTCTCTAGCATAAGATTCTTTGAAGATTTCATTTATTGCAAGTTATTTCATGCTAGTTGTGAAGATTTCTGAGTGTGACTCTGAAATAAAAAGAGAATTGCAATTTTGATGGTGATTAGTTGGTCACATTGATATCATTCTCTAATGCATGAACTATGATAGAGCCTTGAACTCTTGGAGAGGGTTGGTTCTTCATGCTAACTGCATATTGTATTCAAGAAATTTGTAGTTGTTCATATTGTCTTTTGTTGTGCTGAGTTTAACACTCTCGAGAGGAGTAAAAAATGGAAGAAAGAGTTATATCAGAATTCAATAAAAGATAAGTTTAGTTATCCCTTCATTCTTATCTTTTGATATATTTCTCTTTAGGTTGATTTATTTATTCATGTTTTAATATTGTTCATAAATTCTTATGTATTCATGCTATAACCTAAGATAGTAAACCTTGTATGTTTCTAGCCTTGATATTTCTTTGGATAGTTATAAACTGCTAGTAATCTCTCTCTAAATTGCTTCCAGTATGGATCGAGGAGCAAGAAGGTGATGAGAGGTTGTTTAGTGATGAAAAGCTTGAGGCATCTTGTGAGGAAGTCATTCCGACCAAAGAAATGATCAAGCATGGAATCACAACTGCAGCCATGGGATTGAGTTGGTGGCTAGAGGGAGTTCAATTCTAGGGGATTTCTTTGCAATCTTTGAGGAAGGGATCAAGAGGGAGTTCTGTGACTCACTGAGATGAAGTGTAAGTTGTAGTATTGCAAGGCTGAAGCTAATGTCCTTGGAAGACCTCTTCAGCTACTGAGAATAGAATTGCACAAGATAATCATTTGGATTTGACATTGGTAGCTCCACAAACCTATTCAGAATAGAGTGATATGGGATGAGGTTGAGAAGGACAATCCTAAACTCTCTATAGTACCAAAGGTGGGCACTGGAAAACATTCTCTAAGGCAAGAATTGTAGGAAATCTTGGACGAAGAGGTCAGAAGGTTGATCCAAGTACTTGAAGATTCAAAGGGAGCCTACTGAACCTGAAGAAGATGGTAATCTAGTTGATCTTGGTTCTTTATGTTGATTTATTCTTACTGGAGAATTTCACCTCATTATCAAATGCAAGAAGGAGCTAGCTTCTAAATTTGAAATGAAGGATCTTGGTTACATGCATTACTTCCTTGGCTTAGAAGTATGGCAAAAGCATGATAAGATGATTCTAAGTCAAGGGAAGTATAATATTGATATTTTGAAGACATTTGGTATGATGGATTACAAATCCATGTCTACACCTATGAAGACCAACTTGCATAAGTTGAAAGAGGTTACAGCTAGTTCAGATCTGATGGATTCCACATTGTATAGGCAGTTGATTGGATCGTTGATGTATCTAGTCAATACTAGATTAGATATTTTCTATGTAGTGACTGCACTTAATCATTTCATGTGTGAACCCAGGAAGATACATCTAGTTGCAATGAAACATATCTTGAGATACTTGCATGGCACAATTAGATATGGCTTGAGATATTCTTCAGGTGTGGATTTGAAGTTGCATGGTTATATTGATTTTGATTGGGCAGGGTGTGTTACTAATCAGAAGAGTACTTCTGGATGTTACTTCAATTTGGGGTCTGCGATGATATCCTGGTGTAGCAGGAAGCAGTCTTTAGTGGCATTGAGTACCGCAGAGGTCGAGTATATTGCAACTTGTGTGGAAGCTCGAGAAGCAATGTGGCTTTAGAAGCTCCTTGCATGATAGTTTGACTTTGGACAATCATTAGAGCTGATTGTCATCCATTGTGATAATCAAAGCTATGAGAAGCTTTCTATCATTCTTGTGTTCCATGACATAACTAAGCATGTGGAGATCAAATAACATTATATCAGAGATATGGTATTGAGGAAAGCAATACAATTGAGGTATATCGACACTGATGAGCAGACAACAGACATTCTCACCAAGCCTCTCTCTAGGATAAAGTTTGTGTACTTTTGAGACAAGCTTGGTATGGTGGAGAATCAAGCCCTAGCTGAGAAGGAGTCTCAGTATCAGTGATCCTCCTTAATGTATTTCTCTTTGAAAGAGATTTGAGGTGCAAGCCCTTTTTAATTTATTTCTCTTTGAGGTTTGAGGTGAAAGCCCTTGTTTCCACCCTCTGGGAGAGCCATGGTGGATGTCATGTGTATGACTCCATGACATCATCACGTGAGAGAGTATGTGATGATGTTTCTTGTACTTTTGTTTCACCCTCTAGGAGAGCCATGGTGAACGTCACGGTGAGGTGACAACATCATGTTAAGTGATGAGCACTTGTACATACCATATATGGGTGTAGCCATGATGGTTGATATCATGATGAGGTGATATCAGATATCATGATGAGGTGATATCAGATATCACGATGAGGTGATATGTCTTGTGCAGGTAGAAGTATTCTCCCTAGCTAAGAGGGAGTGTTGATGTTACATCGTTGGTATAATCTTCCATCTAGATCATGTAAGAGAAGAAATTAAATAATAGCCTATCAGCTATTTAATTGATGGTAGTGATTTGTGATATGATGCATCTTTTATTAAATAATGATTAACATTTAATAAATGAGGAGGCATGATTTTCTATGAGGCCGACTCCTTGAAGAGTTTCGATTGGTTATGATTTCTTGAAGAGACACATCTTTCTATTCAGGCCAACTTGTATTGAAGAGACATGACCCTTCCACTCACTTGTATAAATGTTTAATGCATCTCATTGTTTCTCATTCATTCATACATCATCGATTCATTCCACTATCATTTGTCTCAAGTGTGAGCTCATCATAGGAGCAATTTGATATTGATGAAGGCTATAGTTCATCATTAGCTTATTACATGTGATTGGATCTATGATATCATCAAGCAAGTTTGATTCCTTCCTACAAGCAAGTGCGAATTCTATCAAGAGAAACTCCTATAAGTGCGAATTTCTTCTAAGGCAGATTGTGAATCCATTGAAGAGTGGATTTGTGTTCAAGGAAGAGAAAATTGCTATTTGTTATTACAGCCATTGCTGGTGCTGAATATTTGGCCTTGTGTGTGGCCTCATTGTAAAGAGACTTGTTTCCATTACTTATATATAAGAGATACAATTATATTTGTTGCTGAGTTTTTCTCCCTCAAGTGGAGGGTTTTCCCAAGATATCTGCTGTGTCATTGTGTTGATTTTTGAATTAATTTTCTGTGCATTACATTTGATCATAAAATTAAGAGATTCTATTTAATGTTTTATGATGATTATGTATATGAAATATATGTGAAGCATATGAATGTATTGATTTAGCTAACTATTGTTATGGTGAACTAAGTTGAATGCAAAAACATGTTCAAGCCTCCAGAAGAGAGGAGAAGTATCACTCAAGAGAAGAACTCGGTCTTGTAACCTTTAATTTAGTATTACTAAGCATTCACACACTCACGCCCTAACTGGTCTTAGTTGAGTCAAGACAGTTGGGTAGATGGTAAGTGAGCTTCAGTCTAGTTGTGTATGTTTATATTGTTTTGTGATCTTGTTGTATGAATGTTTGTTATGAGGTATGTGATGAATACTTAATTATAAGTGGAAATCCTTCCTTGTGTGTTTATTATTATGTCAATGAAATATATGCATAAAATGTATATATATGTATATATGTGCATGTCTATGGTTAACTCATACACATGAGTGAATACATACATGAGTATATGTAGATAGATGTACCTACACATGCTCATAGATAGATTACCCATATGGATTGGAATACTGATTGGAATAGGGTCACACACACATATGTATATATGCATTCCTTGTATATATGTCAATCGATGGATTTGTGTGAGTTTTTTTATAAAGATATTGAAATGTTATTATGTATATGTATATATGTAGTATATATATGTGTGTGTGTGTATAAACTAATATAGGAACATATATATTAATATATCTATTTATATATAATTGTATATATATACGTAACATTATTCTTTATATTTATGTATTATATATATGTGTATATTAATTAAATGTATTTGATTAATTCTATGAAGTGAATATATGTATGTATGTGTGATATATATAAGTTATTATGTTAATCTCCAAACACATAAGATGCTAATATTAAGTGAAGCGTTGGATATAATAAAGTGCATATAACACATATGGCACAACCTTTTAAGCAATACCAACCAACACATAAAGTATGTGAGACTAAGTCAAACCAAAGGATGAAGCATGTATGAGTTCATGCACTGCTATGTAAAAAATTGAAGGGATGTGTTAACTATTTTAAATGCCATTAGAATCAGTCAAAACCCGAGCTATAAAATTGGGTGCCAACATATGAATGTGGCACCATATTAACAAGTGTTTGGAATTCTTAAGAGGTCTTCAAAATACACACAAGCCTACAAATAGAATAGAGACCCAAGCAAGTGAAAACTTGGTAGCATCTTATAAAAGAATTTGAATTAGGAAACTTGTTTTCAGCTTGTTGTCTCATAGATCAAGTCAACTTAGCCATTTAAATGGCGAGGACTATGATGTGTTGTAAACCTGTGAGTTAGCTTGGTGAGTCATTGTATGAGGATGGAAAGGTTTCAAAAACACTAAATTTTTTGTAGCCTTTGGTTTCTCATAAATTAGTATAAATAGAGGTGCTCATTCTACTAAATGCATCACTTATCAATCTAATTTCTTTGTGTTATTCTGTTGTAATTTCTGTGCAAAGAGAGTTGAGAGTTTGTGAGATTGAGAGTTTTTTTGTTGTTTCACATTGGTTTTGTGGAGAGAACTAGTGAGAGGCTGGAAGAGGATTTTGTAAGTTGTTCTTGGAGGAATTTGCAAGCAAGCTAGAGCCATTAAGCTAGGAGATAGGAATAATTAGTTGGAGCTTCAAACAAGCATGCTAATTTCTACTACTTTGTTATTATGTTTGAATGATTGTATATTTTATTTTCATGTTGAAAGATTGTCTTTTACTTGTGTGAGATTATTGGATATGCTTGCATATCACTTGGTTGTTTCTTGCTTTGTGAAACCTTACCTTACTTTGATATTTACTTATATAGATATGTATACAATGATGTATTTTATATAAATATAAATACTATTTGTACTAGATACATAGATTGTTTGTACTATTTTTAGTATGACAACACTCTAGGTGTGTAGCATAAGATAGAGTCAATTGCTTTGTGATACTTGTTTGCAAAGTTATTTTAATGAGTTAATGGGAAGGTTATTCTTGGGGTTAGGATAATCCATGGGAAAGATAATAACCTAGAACATAATAGATAATGGGAAGGTTATTCATGGGGTAAGGATAATCCATGAGAAAGGGAATAACCTAGACTATAATACTAATGGCCAAATACAAATTGAGCAATTATAGTGGTGAATATAGATGACCCTCACTCGAAGTACTAGGTGTTGAATCTTTGGCCAAAGAAGTGTAGGTAGCCACTATCTACACAATCAATTCACTATGATTCTACAGACTAGGCTGAGAATATCATAGAAATAGAGGTTGAATTTATGGTAAGCTTTAGATATGTAGGACACATCACTATGCTCAGGAAAGGCTATTTGAATGATGAGGTTGCCAAACCAATCTCTTTGTCGAAGGGAGGTTCATCTTACCAAGTTTGGTAGATGTGTGGGCATTGCAGTTAGTCCATGATTGGCAAAAAAGCACTTGAGTGATGCTTCTCCTCATGTAATTGGAAACCAAGATTTTGGAGAACATTCTGGACCATTTGTATTTCTAGTTCATGTCAGCCTATTGAAGCTATGTATGTATTTGTGTGTCCATCTGTATGGAAATTATAAATGTGAAATGCTATCTTGAATATATTTATGGAAAGTGAAATCAAATATATTGTTGAAAATATTCTTTGTATATGCAATAGAAAACCTTGGAAAGGATAGGTTTCAGATAGTGCATTTATTCTTAAAAAGGAAAGAAATTTTTATCACTCTCATTGATAGATGTGAAAACTATTCACTTGTGGGTAAAACTTAGAAAAATTACTAAGTAGAACAATGAGAATTTTACAACTATCATATTGAATTGCATACTAGGACTATGAATTGAGCTACGATGTTCAATTATCTCCAAAGTTGCTTTGATTTTTCCCTAGTAGTTGTCTGAAATTAGCAAGAAACCCTAGAATCCATCAGAAAATCCTTGTTTCTCAAATTACACTGCAAACATAAGTCCTCTAAGAATTCAACCCACTTCCCCTTCTCAAATTCATGCCCTGCATGATGACCTAGTTTCTCAACTCCCCATTTCATCCACCTAAAAAATTAAGATTCAAGGTCCTTGTGATGTTGATGGTTTGGTGGATGAGGCCCATGATTGTAGAGATGCAAAACTTCCCTTAGGAGGATGGTCATTGTTCTGCCACTGGTATGGCAAGAGGAACTCATTGCCTCCAATTTAAAATTTCTAGAAGTATGACCTAGGAAAATTGGTGGTGCCTAATGTTTTTACGGATGTTGACTTACTCAAAGTTATGGCCAACAATTATGATGAAACTATTAGGGTAGTAAGGTCTACAACTAGTGCAATAATGGTTCAAATTGACATCAATTTCAGAGATCTTCAAGGTGAACCTAGTTACAAGTAAGCCCATTGACTTTGAAAAATTCAAGTAGAAATATCAATAGGAAAAGAGCATCTTTAGGTTAGTTTGGCTATCTAAGCATAGGGAAAAGAGTTTCAAGGGCAGATGCATCAAAATCCCTCTTAATGAAACCGTGCCCTTCAAGCTTGATAGTTTTGAAAACTACTATCAACACCTACTATGCTATGTGTCAGGTCCTAGGGGTGAATAATTTGGAGAGAATCCTAACCCATTTTATGTATATGGTTGTAGATATTTAGAATGTTATGGTTAATGATGAATTTGATTATGAAATGTACATTGCTAATTTCATACATAAAGGATTGATAGAGATCAAGATGGGATGAAAAATGATAATATTTTGGTGGTACTCTTTTCTTTGTCACATGTTCCTATACAAGGGAAGGCGGAGTGGACTCTATCTCTTCAAATTTGAGAAAATGATGGAAAAGGTCATGAACTCCTAAGCCAATGTTGGACCCATGTTTAGGACATGCATTGTGAGTAGGCTAGCTATGTAACATTTAAAACTCACTTTTTCTGGTAAAATGTTATCATTCTTGTAGGGTCTAATAGCTAGGGTACCTGAAGAAATATTGGATTTCTTAAGGCATGTGTAGAGAATTCTTGATTTGGGCATCAAACATAATTGGGGAGACTTTGTTCTCCATTCTAATTGCACTATTCTCAGAGTCTATAGATGCCCGATAAGACCCCATGTCCTACCTAGGTATGTGCCTTTAAGAATTGATTTTCTGGAGGTGATTTGGTAGCTTATAGAGTTAGATAAGAACCATTTGGGAGGTCAGAAGAAAGGATCTTTCTTCCCTTATCTTAAAGTTTTCTCTTATTTTTTGGATGAATAGAGAAGGTTTTGAACATTTATACCCAAAATTTAAAATATTTAAGGTGGCTAAAGAAGTAGCAAGAAACTTTGATCCTAAGGGTTTCATTAATAACCTTAGGAAAATCATTAGAAGATCTCAGCATAGCAATCAAACTTACTTTAATGAGAATGTAATAAGGAATTTTCTTGATGAGAAGGAGATCAATGAAAGGAAAGTGAAATGGACATCTTGTTGGAAAATGTGCCTCAACTTGCTGGCTTGAACCGTTGTTAAAGACTTGGAAAATTTCTCCTTTGTTCATCTTCTTTGTCAGCCTATCACCCAAATCTTGAACCTTGAAACCCATGTTGTGGGGTTCTAAAAGATTGTAACTAGGCAACAGTGTGTTGGCCGTGGGATCGCTGAATGTTCTAACATTGGAACCTTGTCACGGAGTTCAGAAGTTTCTTAACTTCCCAACTAGCCGATCTCCTTCAGTGTCACAATGTTCGGGAATTTCCTAACCTCCAACTAGGGGTTGTGAAGTTTGTGTTTTATCTGATTGAGGGACAAGCTGATGGTTTGGTAAGAGATGTGCGGTAGCGCAATATACTACCACCTTGCAGGTTCCTTTTGGTTGTCTAGTGGTAGTGCGGGATACCGCTATACTGTGGGAGTCTTTTGGTTGTCGAGCGATAGTACGGTGGATGGTGATGATAACGTATAGTGGTGATTTGGATGTCACCGGATGTGGGGACCACTTGGAGTGTTGGGAGTTAATATTTAAGTCTTTTCTGGAAGACTTGTTGAAAATATTGTAGATTCCCTTTTGATGCTTTAGAATTGCATAAGCAGTGGATGGGTGTCTTGGTGGACACCCCCTCACCATGGCAAGTGGAATATGAAGGAGAGTTGATAGTTGGAGAGCGATGGTTGGTTTCCAAATGTTGACAGATTTGGGACCTAATAGGATGGTGGATCATGTCGAAGTCTAACAGGTGGTGATGATGTGGAGGATAGATGGCATGTGAACCTATGTGCTTGATGGTTGACTTGGTGACTCTTGGAGAACACTAAGCTCGACGGTAGAGATTTTTTTGACTTCTTATCTAATGGCCAACATTGGATATGGTGGATGGCTTGAGGTCAAACCCTAAAAGGTGTAGTAGTTGAATGGTAGGTTAGTGATAAAGAAACTCTAGCAGCTCTAGAATCTCTTGGATGGAGCTGAATGGTAGTTACCTAGTCAAGTCGAGCTACAGGTAGAAAGGATAGATGCAGCGATGCTGAGAGATGACTCTCTTGGAGTAGAGAGTGCCAACAACAGAGAGCGGCAGAAATGAAGGGTGCGGGGAGGAAAAGAGGCCAAGTTGTTGGATGTAGGCAGAGAGACCGTGTGGTGCTAGCCACCGACCTGGCAAAGAGGCCAAGTGTTTCCATTTTGGCCGCAAGGTTGGGTGTATGCTAAGAGGTTGTGACATTGTGGGAGAGATGAATCTTGCAGAATGTGAAGGTCGAGTGGCTGTGTGATAGGGAGGCCGAGAGGCTAGTGGTTGAGTCATGTGGTTGTGTAGCCATGAGATGTCTCTGGTGGTTGCAAGGGTTATGCTAGTGGATTTTCTCTAGATGGAACAAGATGTAAACTCTATAAAGGCTTAGAGCCTAAATTATATTTGTAACTGTATTTTGTTGCTAAATAATACAATAGTGATCTGGGATTTTGGAGTGTGGGGTTTTTTACCCAAAAGGGTTTTCCCCACGTAAATCTGTGTGTTTTGTCTCATCTTTCATGTTTCATGTTTCTTGGTTAGAATATGTTAATACTTGTTCAAATTGGATTTTCACGTGTTTCTCTCATAAGGGTTAATGTGAGAAATGCATTGTGCCTGCTTCTGCTTTTTTGGCATAGTAGTTGTCTTTGAGGCAATGAAAAAAAAATTTACTAAAGGTACTACTGTTCTTGGAGGTTTCTTCGAGATGACCAATATTTCCCAACATAGTGGTATTAGAGCCTTATTCTAGGATTTTATTTTTACTTGCATGTGCAGGTTTGTGAGTTGCATGTATTGCTTGTGGCTTGCATGTGTATGCATGTATCAATCCCTAGTGTTTCTGGTCCTAGGTATTCCTTCTGTGAAGATTTCTTAGTGTGGCAGGCTTGAGGAAATCTGAAGGAATTGCCTAACGAATTGATCCTTTGGTGAGTAGAAATTCTTACTCTTTTGTTTGAGTTCCAAGAGACAACACATAGTATATGAAATATGGAGAAACCTGAGTTGGTCATATTGAAATGATGTAACCTGAAGCTCATGAGTTGGCATCGGTATAATATTGATGCATGGGGTGGAATATTATTTTCTCTATGCTTGTGTTGCAACAAAGTTTTCATATTGGGTGTCTGTGTGAGGGACTCCTTGATGATATGGAGAATCTTGGGTTGTCTCTTAGCTATGGAGAAATGTTCTTATGCTGGGTACTTTTGTCTTGGTATTGGAAGGCATAGCTTTATGTTGCCCCGATTGCATATAGGCTATGGAGTTGATCATTGGATGGTCCAGAAGCTTCTGAAATAGCATGTCTCTCTCTCATATGCATGTGCATGTTGGTGGTTTTGGAGTTGGCTTGATATAGGCCTAGAGTTCCTGAATTGTTGTTTCCTTTTACGGATGTGTTGTACTTGCATAACTCAATTCCATGTTCTTTGGATTTAAGGGTTTTATAGATTTATGTTTAAAGAATCTATGGTTATGCATATTCATGATAATCCTTTTCATCTAGATGTGAAGTGGATATGGGTGTGCATGGGTGTTCTTGAACACAGTGGTTTTGAAAGTTTTACATGGTCAAGAAAAAACATGTGGTTTTGTGGAGTTGTTATTAAACTATTTTCTAGACTCTGGGTTTTGGGGCGTTGCTGGATGAGAAATTTGTAGTTCTGCATGCATGCTTTGTGCATGATATGAGGAGATGTGATATCTTCTTTTCATGGGAGTTTTGGTATGTGATTAGTCACTCAATTTTTTTTGTGGTGTTGCTTCATGGTTTCCTAGACTATGGTGCTCGAGTTGTGGACATGATTGGAAAATCGGATTTGGACTTGATCTGGTGTTTGAGTCATGTTGTTTGCATGGTTATTCTCTTTGAGATCTTAGTGTTACTATTTCTAGTGTGATGATGGGTTTTCACGTTCGATGAGATTGATCTTCGAGTTATGCGGTTGGTGGATTAGCTACTCATTGGCTACAGTGAGATAAATCAGAAGTGGACTGTCTATATCCACAAGGTTGATGTAGTGTTTGTGCAGACTTGTTAGTTTCCCTTGTCAATGGTCACTTGTACATTGTTTTGGTTGCTTTGAGATGAGAGGATGGATGGTGTTGAGTACCTAAAGAGTCAGTTATGGGGACTTGTAGCATATTGTATCACGATGTCATGGAGAGCTTGCATACACTGCTTTGTGTGATCTTTTGACAATGATGGTAATCTCTACTTGTTTTGGAGATCCTGGTGCCACTTGATGGACATGTTGATGTGTGGGCCTAAAGGATTTTTAGATTAGTAGATGTTGGGTCATAATGTTTGAGAGCTCGGTTGTCACGGTTCAGTGGGAGCTTTACCAATGACTGTGGGTTCATCACGTGGTGGTGAATGATCTTCTCAAGTGTTGCAGATGTTACTAGGAGGGACTCTTAGATCCTGTTGCAGCATAAGGGTTCTTTCACATTTGCATAGACACTATTTGGAGATGTGTAACATCTTGGAGCCATGGAGGACTCTTGGATTCTTTTGTTGAGGTGTTAGCAGTGCTTGATAGGTGATGTTGGTTTAAAGTTTGTTTTGTTTCATGTCATGGTATACTCTTGATTGTGCATTAAATTTTTGGCATGATGCATTACTCTTGAGACCATAGTAAGTTCACTTGGAGCATGGGATCTCCTAAGGAGGATGTGTAGATCATGATGTCATGATAAGTTCTAGTTCAAATGATTAGATCTTTTACAATGGTCTGGTATTTCTTTGTGTATTGGGTACATTGGTCATATGCTTGAGAACTTCATGATGGTGCAGTGTTGCATTTGGAGTCTAACATGAGATGATCGGTTAAAGGTGCTCATGGATACATGGAGAATAAGGTGACATAGTTGGCATCTAGAGGTGTATGTAGGAGGATTTTCTACAGTTACATGATGTGCACATCATTGTGGATGGTTCCTTGAAACTACATGTTTACACCCTCTAGGTTATGTTATTGGTAGACTCGACATGCCTTGATCTTTTAGCTTTGGCATTACCCATGCAGTGGGAGTTCCTAGTTGTGCTTCATCTTCTTTGACTTGTTGGCACATGGAGCTTGTTTCTACGGTTGATGGGTTGGTTGTGCTACTACCATGAGTTTACTGATGTTGATACCTTGGATGTATGAGTGATTGGATGGATTAGCACGTGTTGTGGGTGCTATTTTCAGTCAAATGGGTTGATTAGTTGGATGGGAGCAACTACTTTTCTAGTTGTTCTTACTGATGTTTTGTCTTGTTTCTAGAGGGTGGCTTCATGTATGTATTCAAGTTGAGGTTGTTGCTTATGTATTGCTTATCAGTATAGTGGAGTGGTGGCTATGTTGGTGCCTTTGTTATCTGTAGGATCTGATGCTTGTGTTCTTAAGACTAGTGCATATACGCCCTAGCTCATTCCTTTTCCTATGATTGATGTTTGGAACTATTGCCTAAGTTGGTAGACATCTTGGATGTCATTTGCAAGGGTCTTTGTTGGAGCACAAAAGCATTGCTTAAGATTCTGTGTTTGCTTTGGAGGAAGCCAGTAAGTCTTTTTCAAGTGGGAGCTTGTCAGAAAATGTACCTCAACTTGTTGGCTTGAACCGCTATTAAAGACTTGGAAAATTTCTCCTTTGTTGGTCTTCTTTGTTGGCCTATTGCCCAAATCTTGAACCTTGAAACCCATGTCGCAGGGTTCTGAAAGATTGTAACTAGGCGACAATATGTTGGTCGTGGGATCATTGAATGTTCTAACCTTGGAACCTTGTTGTGAAGTTCAAAAGTTTCTTAACTTCCTGACTGGCCAATCTCCTTCAGTGTCATGGTGTTCAAGAATTTCCTAACTTCCAGCTGGGGGTTGTGAAGTTTTTGTTTTCTCTGATTGAGCAACAAGCCGATGGTTTGGTTAGAAAGGTGCAGTGTTGCAGTATACCACCACCCCGTGGGATTCTTTTGGTTGTCTAGCGGTAGCCAGAGATACAGCCATACCATGGGAGTCTTTTGGTTGTCGAACAGTAGCATGGTGAATGGTGACGGCAGCGTATAGTGGTGATTGGATGCCAACTGATGTGGGGACCACTTGGAGTGCTGGGAGTTAATATATAAGTCTTTTTCAGAAGACTTGTTGAGAATATTGTAGATTCCCTTTCAATGCTCCAGAATTGAAAAAATAGTGGATGCGTGTCTTGGTGGACCCCCCTCACCATGGCAAGCAGAATATGAAGAAGATTTGACAGTTGGAAAGCAATGGTTGGTTTCCAACTATTGACGGATCTGGGACTTGATAGGATGGTGGATCGTGTCAAAGGCTGGCATGTGGGCCCATGTGCTTGATGGTTGACTTGGTGACTCTTGGAGAACCCTAAGCTCGATGGTGGAGATTTATTTGACTACATATCCGATGGCCAACATTGGAGATAGTGGATGGCTCGAGGTGAAACCCTATAGGGTGTGGTAGTTGAATCGTAGGTTAGTGATAAAGAAACTTTGGCAGCTCTAGAATCTCTTGGAGGGAGCCAAATGGTGGTTACCTAGTCAAGACGAGTTGCAGGCTGAAAGGCCAAATGTGGCAAGGTTGAGAGATGACTCTCTCAGAGTAGATAATGGAGGCAATAGAGAGCGGTGGAAATGAAGGGAATGAGGAGACTAAGAGGCCAAGTTGTTGGATGCAGGCTGAGAGGCCGAATGCAAGCAGAGAGACTATTTGGTGTTGGGCACCACCTAGCAAAGAGGTTGAGTGTTGTTGATCTGGCTGCGAGGTTGGGTGTATGCTGAGAGGTTGTGACGTCGTGGGAGAGATGAATCTTGTAGAAGGTGAAGGCCAAGTGGTTGTGTGACAGGGAGGCCGAGAGGCCAATGGTCGAGTCATGTTGTTGTGTAGCCATGAGATATCTCTAGTGGTTGCAAGGGTTATGCTACTGGATTCTCTCCAGATGGAACAAGATGTAAAATCTATAAAGGCTTAGAGCCTAAATTGTATTCTATTATTGAATAATACAATGGTGATCTAGGCTTCTCGAGTGTGGGGTTTTTTACCCAAAAGGGTTTTCCCCACGTAAATCTATGTGTTCTCTCTCATGTTTGATGTTTCTTGGTTAAAATCTATTAATACTTGTTGAAATTGTATTTGCATGTGTTTCTCTCAAAAGGGTTACTGTGTGAAATGCACTATGCCTACTTCCACTTTTTTGGCATAGTAGTTGTGTCTTTGAGGTAGTGAAAGAAAAAATTACTGAAGGAACTACTGTTCTTGAAGGTTTCTCTGAGATGACCGATATTTCCCAACACAGTGGTATCAGAGCCTTCTTCTAGGATTTGATTTTTGATTGCATGTGTAGGTTTGTGAGTTGTATGTACCTGCATGGACTCACATGTGGCTTGCATGTTGATGCATGTATGGATCCTTGGTGTTTTTGGTTCTAGGTATTCCTTCTATGAAGATTTCTTAGTGTGGAAGGCTTGAGGAAATCTGAAGGAATCAACTAACGAATTAATCCTTTGGTGAGTAGAAATTCTTACTCTTTTGTTTGAGTTCCAAGAGATAACACGCAGTATGGAAGATGGAGAAACTTGAGTTGGTCATATTGAAATGATGTAACCTAAAGCTCGTGAGTTAGCATCAATATAATCTTGATGCATGGGGTGGAATATTATTTGCTCTATGGTTGTGTTGCAGCAAATTTTTCATATTGGGTATCTGTGTGAGGGACTCCTTGATGATATGGAGAAGCTTGGGTTGTTTCTCAGCTATGGAGAAATTTTCTTATGCTGGGTATTTTTGTCTTGGTATTGGAAGGCATAGCTTTATGTTACCCCGATTGCATGTAGGCTATGAAGTTGATCATTGGATGGTCTGGAAGCTTCTAAAATAGCCTATCTCTCTCGGATGCATGTGCATGTTGGTGGTTTTGGAGTTGGCTTCACATGGGCCTGGAGTTTCTGAATTGTTGTTTCCTTTTAAGGATGCATTGTACTTGAATTGCTCAAATCCATGTTCTTTGGATTTGAGGGTTTTATAGATTTTCGTTAAAAAAATTTATGGTTATGCATATTCATGATAATCCTTTTCATCCAAATGTGAAGCGGATATGGGTGTGCATGGGTGTTCTTGAACATAGTGGTTTTGCAAGTTTTACGTGGTCAACAAAAAACATGTGGTTTTGTGGAGTTGTTAAACTATTTTCTAGACTCTAGCTTTTGGGGCATTGTTGGACGAGATAGTTGTAGTTCTACATGCATTCTTTGTGCATGATATGAGGAGATGTGATGTCTTCTCTACATGGGAGTGTTGGTATGTGATTATTCATTCAAAATTTCATGTGGTGTTGCTTGTTGGTTTCCTAGACTATGGTGCTCGAGTTGTGGACATGATTGGTAAATCTGATTTGGACTTGATATGGTGTTTGAGTCATGTTGTCTACGTGGTTATTCTCTTAGAGATATTAGAGTTTTTATTTCCAGTACGATGATGGGTTTGAACATTTGATGAGATTGATCTTTGAGTTATGTGGTTGGTGGATAAGATACTCATTGGCTACAGTGAGATAACTCAGAAGTGGACTATTTATATCCATGAGGTTGATGCAGTGTTTATGTAGTCTTGTTAGCTTGCCTTGTCTATGGTCACTTGTGCATTGGTGTGGTTGCTTTGAGATGAGAGGATGGATGGTGTTGAGTACCTAAATAGTTAGTTATGGGGACGTGTAGCATGTTTTATCACTATGTCATGGAGAGCTTGGATACAGTGGTTTGTGTGAGCTTTTGACAGTGATGGTAATCTCTACTTGTTTTGGAGATCTTTGTTCCACTTGATGGACATGTTGATGTGTGGACCTGAAGGATTTTCAGATTAGCACATGTTGGGTCATAATTTTTGAGAGCTCAGTTGTCACAGTTCAGTGGGAGCTTTAGTAATGACTATGGGTTCATCACGTGGTGGTGAATGATCTTATTTATTGTTGCAGATGTTACTAGGAGGGACTCTTAGATCCTGTTGGTGCTGAAGGGTTCTTTTGCATTTGCATGGACACTATTTGAAGATGTGTAACATCTTGGAGCCATGGAGGACTCTTGGAGTCTTTGGTTGAGGTGTTGGTGATGCTTGATAGGTGATTTTGGTTTAAAGTTTGTTTTGTTTCATGTCATGGTATTCTCTTGATTGTGCATTAGAATTTTTGCATGATGCATTGCTCTTGAGACCATAGTAAGTTCACCTGGAGCATGGGATCTCCTAAGGGGGATGTGCAGATCATGATGTCATGATAAGTTCTGGTTTAGATGATTAGAGCTTTGACAATGGTCTGGTATTTCTTTGTGTATTGGGTGCATTGGTCATATGCTTAAGAACTTCATGATGGTACAGTGTTGCATTTGGAGTGTAGCATGAGATGATCGGTTGAAAGTGCTCATGGATACATGGAGAATAAGGTGACATAGTTAGAATCTAGAGGTGTATGTAGGAGGATTTTCTATAGTTACATGATGTGCATATCATTAGGGATGGTTCCTTGAAACTAGATATTTACACCCTCTATGTTATGTTATTGGTAGACTCAGCATGCCTTGATCTTTCAGCTTTGGCATTACCCATGCAGTGGGAGTTCTTGGTTGTGCTTTTTCTTCTTCGATTGGTTGGCACATGGAGCTTGTTTTTGTGCTTGATGGGTTGGTTGTGCTACTAGCATGAGTTTACTGTTGTTGATACCTTGGATGTATGAGTGATTGGATGGATTAGCACATGTTGTGGGTGCTATTTTTAGTCACATGGGTTGATCAGTTGGATGGGAACAACTAGTTTTCTAGTTGTTGTTCAACTGATGTTTTGTCTTGTTTCTAGAGGATGGCTTCACGTATGTGTTCAAGTTGAGGTTGTTGCTTTTGTATTGTTCATGAGCATAATGGAGTTGTGGCTATGTTGGTGCCTTTTCTATCTTTAGGATCTAATGCTTGTGTTCTTGAGACTAGTGCATATACACCTTGGCTCGTTCCTTTTCCTATGATGGATGTTTGGAACTATTGCCTGAGTTGGCAGACATCTTGGATGTCATTTGTAGGTACTTTGTTGGAGCATAAAAGCATTGTTTAAGAATTTTTGTTTGCTTTGGAGGAAGCCAGTAAGTCTTTGTCAAGTGGGAGTTTGTTGGAAAATGTGCCTCAACTTGCTGGATTGAACTGCTGTTAAAGACTTGGAAAATTTATCCTTTGTTGGTCTTCTTTGTCAGCCTATCGCCCAAATCTTAAACCTTGAAACCCATGTCATGGGGTTCTGAAAGATTGTAACTGGGTGATAGTGTGTTGGTCATGGGATCACTAAATGTTCTAACCTTTGAACCTTGTTGTGAAGTTCATAAGTTTATTAACTTCCCAACTGACTGATCTCCTTCAGTGTCGCAGTGTTTGGGAATTTCCTAACCTCCGACTAGGGGTTGTGAAGTTTTGTGTTTTCTAGTGGTAGCGCGAGATACGACCATACCATGGGAGTCTTTTGGTTGTCGATTGGTAGCACTGTGGATGGTGATGACAATGTACGATAGTGATTTGGATGTTGACAGATGTGAGGACCACTTGGAGTGCTAGGAGTTAATATTTAAGTCTTTTTGGAAGACTTGTTGAGACTATTGTAGATTCCCTTTTTATACTCTAGAATTGCACAAGTAGTGGATGCATATCTTGGTGGACCCCCCCTCACCATGGAAAGTGAAATATGAAAGAGAGTTGACAGTTTGAAAGCGGTCGTTGGTTTCCAACTTTTGATAGATTTGGGACTTGATAGGATGGTGGATCATGTTGAAGTATGACAGGTGGTGATGATGTGGATGACATATGGCATGTGGGCTAATGTTCTCGATGATTGACTCGATGACTCTTGGAGAACCCTAAGCTTGATGGTGGAGATTTGTTTGACTACTTATTTGACAGCCATCATTGGAGATGGTGGATGGCTCAAGGTAAAACCTTAAAGGGTGTGGTAGTTGAATGGTAGGTTAGTGATAGAGAAACTCTGGGAGCTCTAGAATCTCTAGGAGGAAGCCAAATGGTGGTTACCTAGTCAAGTTGAGCTATAGGGAAAAAGGCTAGATGCAGCGAGGATAAGAGATGACTCTCTCAAAGTAGAGAGTGGAGGTGATAGAGAGCGGTGGCAATGAAGGGCATGGGTAGGTTGAGAGGCTGGATATAGGCATAAAGACCACGTGGTGTTGGGCACCGACCTAGAAAAGAGGCCGAGTGTTGCTGATCTAGCCATGAGGTTGGGTGTATGCTGAGAGGTTTTGACATTGTGGGAGAGATGAATCTTGTAGAAGGTGAAGGCCAAGTGGTTGTGCAACAGAGAGGCCGAGAGGCCAGTGGTCAAGCTGTGGGGTTGTGTAGCAGTGAGATGTCTCTGATGGTTGAAAGGGTTATGCTACTGGATTCTCTTCAGATGGAACAAGATGTAAACCCTGTAAAGGCTTAGAGCCTAAATTGTATTTGTAACTGTATTATGTTGCTAAATAATACAATGGTAATCTGGGCTTTTGGAGTGTGGGGTTTTTTACCCAAAAGGGTTTTCCCCACGTAAATCTATGTGTTTTGTCTCATCTTTCATGTTTCATGTTTCTTGGTTAGAATCTATTAATTCTTGTTGGGTTGAAATTGGATTTGAATATGTTTCTCTTAGAAGGGTTAATTATGTGGGAAATGCATTGTGGCTGCTTCCACTTTTTTTGGCATAGTAGTTGTGTCTTTGAGGCAATGAAAAAAAAAATTACTGAAGGCACTATTGTTCTTGGAGGTTTCTCCAAGATGACTAATATTTCTCAACACATCCTTCATAAGGATAGATGAGGCTAAAAAAAAAGAAACATGCTACATACAAAGGAGCATATGTAGATGTTGTTCATCCAATTTTGAGGATATAGGCATTTTTTTCTAATATTGATAAAATAATTAAGGAAGTCTTTGCAATTGAAATCAAGGCAAAAAGAAAGGATCCTATTCTTGAGGAGAGGCCTACTTATTAGCCTCCCAAGGCTAATCTTTCAATTTATTCTTTTAGGAGGAAACCAAAAGGTGTTGTAATAAGGGAGAAAGCTCCACAATCTCCTACATGAGTAATATTACCCCCATCTCCTCCACCTACACATTTAACACCTTCTCCACTAAATTTTATTGACCTTGATTCTCCTCCAAGAGAAACATCTCCAAAAAAAAGAAAAAGAAAAAAATCTCCATTGGTTGACTACCCCTTCCTCCTAAGGAAGATGATGAGTAACAAATAAGAAGGGATGATTGTAAGGCCTAACTCATGTCTAGTAAACTTGGTGTTAGACACACAATTTAGAGGAGGGTTTCCTTACTAAAAAGTCCACTAAACCCTTGCTAATACTTCATTTAATTATCAACCACAGATTTGTAAGCTTTTGATCATGTTGATATTGTATGTGCACTCATAGACTGTACATGACCTATATCATCAAGTATAGGTGGTTTAAACATGTGCAGGAAAACAATAAAGATTGGAAAAGGAAAATAAAGCATAAACTACAAAACAAGGGAAATAACTTAATCTATTATTGATCTTCCAAGTACCTTTAGCTTAACACTATAACTAATAACTACTAACCTAAACTCTACAACCTTATTAGCACTGTTAACTCTTACTTATAACTAATTGACTTACTCTAGAAGATGACTCAAAGACTCAATATAAAAGGGGAAACATAAAAAAAGATATCATTCACATGCGTGTAATGAAGAATCTATTGAAATGAATGCAATAATATAAACATTTATTCTAACAAAAATTAAAGGTGGGTGAATAGTACCTTGAGTGGCCCTTGCTCAAGTTGTTGTCCCCATAGGATAAACTAAATATGCACTACTTGAATAAACTAAAAATAATGAAAAAATGAAACATCCTATTAAATGAACAAGACAATTGAGAGGGGGTGAATCAGTTGTAGCAAATTAAAACATCAAAACCCTCAACAATAATCAAATCCACATGCATTCATTAAACCTTTATTCTGATAAAGTGATTAATCATGAAATACAAATAAAAAAAATTGAAATAACAACACTATATACAAGAGAACACCAAATTTACATGGAAAAAATAATGAGAGAAAAACCATGATGAGGATTAGCTCACAATGTAAGTAATTGTAAAACTTGTACAAGGGCTCACTGCTAGAATAGGACACTATCCAATAAGGCTCACATCCAAGTATCACTACCACATAAATAAACACAATAAGATGGAAGAGAAATGTTATAAAGCGAATAAATTCTCAATGCAACAAGGAATCCACCACAAATGCTCACTACCTTCAGGAATCCAATATTTTGAAATTTGCACTACACTGCTCAAATTCATACCTACACTTCTATAATTCACATCACATACATCACTTTCATCAATCTCACATCTATCTTGTCTCTCTCTTGCATCTTACAACACCATCACTCTTATTTATATCGACCTAAACCTCAAAAAACTTCTCCAAGGTCAGAAACTATCTGTTACATTCAAAATTTTAAATTACATTGACACCTAAACATTTCTACAATGGATAGGAATGAAGGCGGCCCATATAAATCCTTAATTAGGATCCAAATTAATCCTAACACACCTCAAGACACTTTCATAAACTTCACATGTAGTGCTAACAAAATGCCGACCAATACCTATGGTAAACAAAAAAACATTAAGTACATGCTTCCTTAAATCAATTTGAAACTTTTGGACAACAAAATTTACTTGAACACGATCTAGAATAATCCTAAAACCACATGAGATCCAACAAAGACTTCATCCAAACTTGCAACATAGAAATACTTCATCTCAGAACATCTGGTAAACTTTATTCACACACTGTACTGTACCAAATTAAGTGAAACCTTGAATTATAAAATATAAAAAAATTATAAGAAACTTCCCACACAACTTGAATCGAAACTATAGAGAAATGTAGAGAAAATACATTTCTCCCAGGCCATAGAAAATACCATTGAAACAGTGGTTCACACACTAGTGAAAATATCTTTTTTTTATACAATGATCCAGAAACCCAAATTTTAAATATAGAAACCTCTAACAACCTGGAACAACATATCAGATCTACACAATCCTAACATCAACATAGAAGAAATGCGGAGTAGATCCCAAAGCACATTCTGAACACTTGCACAACATTGTTTTCCTTTTTTTTTTCACAATTTTCTCAATATCCTCGATATCTTCATCATGAAACAATCTTCATTAAGAAATAATTGACATCAATGACAACACCAACCTATTGACTTCCTATTGACATTAATGACAACACCTTCATACTTGCAACAATCTCCCCCTTTGTCACTGATGGAAACACATGATGTGAAAAACCATCAAACACAATAGCTCTGAACACACACTCTTATGATTTTCTTTCTTTTCTCCCCCTGAGTAGATAAAATTTTTCACATGATACTTTATCCCCCTTTGACATCAATGGAAAAGGATAATTTTTTTTTCATTTTTATCCCCCTTTAACATTGAACCAAGATACTTTCTCTTAACAGTCCTCATTAGGGGTATATCCACCCAAATCAGCAACTCTACCACAATGACAACATTCCTTACTGGAATAATGACACTACATGATACTACATACTCCCCCTAAAAGGTAGCCACCAACACCAATCTAGAAAAGAGATGAATCCATAAATCCACTGGAATAATATATCTCCATTTGAATCTAGTTCAAAGGAGGGGAAATAACCCCAAACTTCTCCCAAAGATACTCAAAAGTATCCTTAGGAAGAGCCTTGGTGAATATACTAGCAATCTGGTCCTTTATAGGTGCATGTACTCAGGCTTTACTTCATTCTCCAGAACCTTCTCTCTTAGAAAGTGATACCTAATTGGCATATCCTTTGTCCCTGAATGCATCACTGGATTCTTTGAAATGTTAATTGCACTTGTATTATCACAAAAGATAGAAATAGGCTCATCATATACTACTCTGATATCATTCCATGTCTATCTCATCCATAAAACTTGTGTGTAGTAGGATGTTGTTGCAATATACTCAACCTCTATAGTGGATAAGGAAGTTGAATCTTGCTTCTTACTTAACCATGACACCAATCTACATCCAAGAAAGAATGCACCACCACTTTTACTTTTCTTGTCATCAACACAACCGACCCAATCTGCATTTGTATAAGCACTTAATATGAAATTAGTATCCTTGGATAACATAAGCCATAATCCAGAGTGCCTCTTAAATATCTAAATATCCTCTTCACTTCTATAAAATGTGTTTCTTTAGGTTCTTCTTGAAATCTAGCCATAAAACAAATTCCATGTATGATATTTAATCTTGTAACAGTTAGATATAGTAGTCCACCAATAATAGATCTCTATTTTCTTTATTCAGCCTTAGGTAAATCATCTTTGCTCAATATACAACTAGTCACCATAGGAGTGCATACTAGTTTAGAGTCTTCCATTCCAAACTTCTTCAACATTTATTTGACATACTTTGACTATGAAATGAAAATTCATTTATCTGTTTGATTGATTTGTAGCCCAAGGAAGAAATTCATCTCCCTAAACATTGACATCCCAAATATTGGATTTCTTAAGGCCTATGGAGAGAATTCTTGATTTGGGTACCAAAAATAATTGGGGAGACTCCATTCTCCATTCTAATTGTACCACTCTGAGAGTCTATTGGATGCCTAATAAGACCCCATGTCTTACCTAGGTATGTGCCTTTAAGAATTGGTTTTCTCAAGGTGATTTGGTAGCTTGTAGAGTCAGATAAGAACCATTTGGGAGGTTAGAAGAAAGGATCTTTCTTCCCTTATCCTACAGTTTTCTCTAAGTTTTTTGGATGAATAGGGAAGGTTGTGAACATTTATATCCAAAATTAAAAATATTTAAGGTGGCTCAGGAAGCAACAAGAAACTTTGATCCTAAAGGTTTCATCAATAACCTTAGGAAAAGCATTAGAAGATTTCAATATAGCCATCAAACATACATTAGTGAGGATGTAATAAGGAATTCCCTTGATGAGAAGGAGATCAATGAAAGAAAAGTGAAATAGACATCCTTCATAAGGATAAATGAGGCTAAAAATAAGAAAGATGCTACATACAAAGGAGAATATGTAGATATTGTTGACCCAATTTTTTGGACATAGTCATTTTTATCTAATATTGATAAAATAATTGGGGAAGCCTCTGCAATTGAAAGCAAGGCAACAAGAAAGGCTCCTATTCTTGAGGAGAGGCCTACTTATTAGCCTCCCAAAGCTAATCTTTTAGTTTATTCTTTTTGGAGGAAACCAAAAGCTATTGTACTAAGGGAGCAAGCTCCACAATCTCCTACATGGGTAATATTACCCCCATCTCCTCCACCTACACATTTAACACCTTCTTCTACACTAAATGTTATTGACCATGATTCTCCTCCAAGAGAAACATCTCCAAAAAGAAGAAGATAAAAATCTCCGCTGGTTGTCTACCCCATTCCTCCCAAGAAAGATGATGAGTATCAAATAATAGGGAATGATTGTAAGGCCTAACTCATGTCTAGTCAACTTGGTGTTAGACAGACAATACAGAGGAGGGGTTCCTTGTTAAAAAATCCACTGAACTCTTGCTAATGTTTCATTTAATTATCAACCATGTATTTTTAAGCTTTTGATGATGTTGGCATTGTATTTTCACTCACAGACTCTACATGACCTATGTCATCAAGTATAGGTGGTTTACACATGTGTAAGAAAACAATAAAGATTGGAAAAGGAAAATAAAGCTTAAATTGCAAAACAAGGGAAATAACTTAATATGTTATTGATGTTGCAAGTACCTTCAGCTTAACACTATAACTGATAATTGCTAACCTAAACTTTGCAACTTGATTAACACTATTAACTCTTACTTCTAACTACTTGACTTATTCTAGAGGATGACTCAAAGACTCAATACAAAAGGGGAATCATTAAACAAGATGTCATTCACATGCACATAAAGAAGAATCTATTGAAATGAATGCAATAATATGAACATTTATTCTAATAGAGATTAAAGGTGGGTGAATAGTACCTTAAGTGGCCCTTGCTCAAGTTTTTGTCCCCATAGGATAAACCAAATATGTGCTACTTGAATCAACTAAACATAATAGAAAAATGAAACATCTTATTAAATCAACAAGACAACCGAGAGGGGTGTGAATCAATTGTAGGAAATTAAAACATCAAAACCCTCAACAATAATCATATCCACATGCATTCATTAAACCCTTATTCTATTACAGTTATTAATCATGAAAGACAAATAACAAAAGTTGAAATAACAATACCATACTCAAGAGAACACCAGACTTACATGGAAAACCCAATGAGAGAAAATCCACAGTGAGGATTAGCTCACAATATAAGTAATTGCAAAACCTATACATGGGAAATAACTTAATTTGTTATTGATGTTGCAGGTACCTTCAACTTAAAACTGTCACTGATAACTACTAACCTGAACTTTGCAAGTTCATTAACACTATTAACTCTTACTTCTAACTACTTGACTTACTCTAGAGGATGACTCAAAGACTCAATACATAAAGGGAATCATAAAATAGATATAATTCACATGCGTGTAATGAAGAATCTATTGAAATAAATGCAATAATATGAACATTTATTCTAATAGAAATTAAAGGTGGGTGAATATTACCTTGAGTGGCCCTTGCTCAAGTTGTTGTCCCCATAGGATAAAATAAATATGCACTACTTGAATCAACTAAACATAAAAGAAAAATGGAACATCTTGTTAAATGAACAAGACAACTGGGAGGGGGGTGAATTAATTGTAATAAATTAAAACATCAAAACCCTCAACAGTAATTAGATCCACATGCATTCATTAAACCCTTATTCTATTAAAGTGATTAATCATGAAATACAAATAACAAAAACTGAAATAACACCATAGACAAGAGAACACTAGATTTACGTGGAAAACCTAATGATGGAAAACCATGGTGAGGATTATATCATAATATAAATAATTATAAAACCTATATAAGGGCTCACTGCCAAAATAGGACACACTATCCAAAAAGGCTCACAACCAAGCATCAGTACCATAGAAAGAAACACAAGAAGATAGAAGAGAAATATAACAAAGAGAATAACTTCTCAATGCAACAAAGAATCCACCAAAACTGCTCCAAAACTTTCGCAATCTTGCATGAAAGATCTCAGACACATTTAATTAACTACCTTTAGGAATCCACTATTTTGAAATTTGCACTGCTCTGCTCAAATTTGCATCTACACTTCAATAATTCGCATCACATATCTCACTCACATCCATCTCACATCTATCTTGTCTCTCTCTTGCATCTTACAAGACCATCACTCTTATTTATATACACCTCTGTTGGATGTTGTGGTTCTATTTCTGATATGTGGTTGTCATTGATGTCAACACTATTAGCATTATTGCATTTGAAGTTGTATATGTCAAGGATATTGAGAAAATTGTAAAGAAATAAGTTGCAAGTTGTCAGTGGTAAAGTGAAGTTCAGTATGTCAGTATGTTGATGATCAAAGGTTGTGGACTAAAGGGTTTGTTTCTAAGTGTATCTAGTTTATCCACATTGAGTTTCAGAGATCCGCATGAAGATTTGATTGAGTTATGAAGATTTTTATTTTCATAGTTTTTCTATTTCTTCAGTCGGTGTTCCTGATTGAGGATGAGGCTATTTCAATTAGCTCAGTTGTTGTAGATGATTCTCTGGTGATTCATGTTGCTTTTGGATGTTTCTAGATCATTCTCTATCATTGTTGCTCATCTGCATTGATCGTTATGTTTGTGGTTGGCGATTTTCTGTTGCTTGTTCATGTTTTTCTTGTCCTTGGCCAACATGGTGTTGAAGTGTGTTGTGGATCTTTGAGGAGTAATTAATTGAAGTTTTTTCATGTTAGAGATATTGTTTTGGGTCCTCACTAAGTTGTGGCTAACCCTGGTTGATTCACATTGATAATCTTTAATGTTTTGGGCCGACAACTTATATTCATTTTATTATTTCTTTGTGGCCAACTTGTAGCAATGAAATCTCATGTTGTTAATATAAAAGAGCAAATGTTTATTCAAATTGAAGTGTAGGAATGTATGCCAGTGGATGTTGAGTGTGTGTGTATGTACGAATATCATTCGAAGGAAGAGAAGAGTGTGAAGAAGTGTGTAAAAGAGTGTTTATGTTCCTAACTAGAATTGTAGTCAGGCATTAGTAGATGATATTTTCTCATTTCAAAATCTGGATGGCTATAATATGAATCTCTTTGTAAGATAGTGTGTCTTCCTTTGTAATTTATCAATGAGCTCTAGGTAATGTGCTTGAAAGCATGTGCATTCCCCACATTTCATTTTCATTATACTTTTAATAGGGTATAATCTTGTGGACTAACCTCCACCATGGTTTTACCCCTAACAGGGTTTCCACAAAAAAATCTTGGTGTTATGTGTGTTTCTGATGTGTGGTTGATTCATGCTTTCATGGTTAATTATCAGATCTAAGAATAAGGTTAATAAGTTGAATAAGTTTTTAATTTTTGTGACAACTGATTCACCCCTACTCTCAGTTGTCTGCCCTTGTATTTCCAACAACCTCAACCTCAAAAAACTACTCCAAGGTCAAAAACTATCTATTACATTCAAAATTTTAAGTTAGGTTGAAACCTAAAAATCCTCGCAATGGATAGGAATGAAGGTGAACCATATAAATATTTAATTAGGACCCAAAATAATCCTAACACACCTCAACACACTTTCATAAATTTCACATGTAGTGTTAACACAAGGATAGACAATACTTGTGCTAAACACCATAAAACATTAAGTACACAATTCCTTAAATCAATTTGAAACTTTTAGACAATAAAATTCACTTAAACATGATCTAGAATAATCCTCAAACCACCTGAGATCCAATGAAGCCTTCATCCAATCTTGTAACATAGAAATACTTCATATCAGAACATCTGGTAAAAAACTTATTCGCACACTCATACATGAAACACACACTGTACAGTACCAAATTAAGTGAAACCTTGAATTATAAAATACAAAAACAATATAAGAAACTTCCCAAATCTTTACAACCTAAATCCAAACTATAGATAAATGTGAAGAAAATACATTTCTCCTAGGCCACAGAAAAGACCATTGAAAAACTTGTTCACACATTAGTGAAAATATCTTCTTTTGCACAATGATCCAAAAACCCAAATTTTGAATATAGAAACCTCTAACAACCTTGAACAACATATCAGATCTATACAAGGATAACATCAACATAGAAGAAATGTGGAGCACATCCCAGAGCACATTTTGAATACTTACACAACACTGCTTTTCTTTTTTTCTCAATTTTCTCAAAATCCTTGGCATCCTCATTTTGCAACAATATTGCTTAACACATAGTTGACATCAATGAAAACACCATCTTGTTGAATTCTTGTTGACATCAAGGACAACACCTTTATACTTGAAATAATCTCCCCCTTTGTCATTGATGGCAACACATGATGTGAAAAACCATCAAAGAAAATAGATCTAAATACACTCTCTAATGATTTCCTTTCTTTTCTACCCCTAAGTTGATAAACTTTTTCACATGATACTTTATCCCCCTTTGACATCAATGGAAAAGAATAATTTTTTTTGCATTATTCTCCCCCTTTGACACTGAACCAAGATACTTGCTCTTAATACCCCCCTTAGGAGTACATACAACCAAATCAACAACTTTACCACAAATGACAACATTTCTTACTGCAACAATGACACTACATGATACTACCTACTCCCTCTAAAAGGTTGCCGCCAACACTAGTCTAGAAAAGAGATGAATCCATAGATCCATTGGATTGATGCATCTCCATTTTCATCTAGTCCAAAGGAGGGGTAATAACCCAAAACTTATCACAAAGATACTCAAAAGTATACTTAGGAAGAGCCTTTCTGAATATATCAACAATATGATCCTTTGTAGGTACATACTCAATCTTTACCTCATTCTCTAGAACCTTCTCTCTCAGAAAGTGATACCTAATTGATATATGCTTTTTCCTTGAATGCATGACTAGATTCTTTGAAATGTTAATTGCACTTGTATTCTCACAAAAGATAGAAATAGGCTCATCATACACTACTCTAATATCCTTCAATTTCTATCTCATCCATAAAACTTGTGTATAGTAGGATGTTGTTGCAATATAGTCATCCCCTGTAGTGGATAAGGAAGCAGAATCTTGCTTCTTAACTATTACACCAATCTACATGCAAGAAAGAATGCACCACCACTTGTACTTTCCTATCATCAACACAACTAACCCAATTTTTATTTTTATAAGCACTTAATATATAATTAGCATCCTTGGATACCATACATCATAATCTAGAGTGCCTCTTAAATATTTGAATATCCTCTTCACTTACACAACATGTGTTTCTTTATGTTCTTGAAATCTAGCCACAAGAAAAACTCCATGCATGATATTCGATCTTGTAGTAGTTAGATATAGCAATGCACCAATCATAGATCTATATTTTCTTTATTCAACCTTAGGTGAATCATATTTGCTCAATTTAGAACCAGTCACCATAGGAGTGGATACTAGTTTAGAGTCTTCCATTCCAAACTTATTCAACATTTCTTTGACATACTTTGTCTGTGAAATGAAAATCCCTTTATCTATTTGATTGATTTGTAGCCCAAAGAAGAAATTCATCTCCCAAACATTGACATCCCAAATATAGGATTTCTTAAGGCCTACAGAGAGAATTCCTAATTTGGGCATCAAACATAATTAGGGAGACTTCATTCTCCATTCTAATTCCACCATTATCGGAGTCTATGGATGCCCGATAAGACCCCATGCCCTACCTAGGTATGTGCCTTTAAGAATGGGTTTTCTGGAGGTGATTTTGTAGCTTATAGAGTTAGATAAGAACCATTTTGAAGGTCAGAAGAAATGATCTTTCTTCCCTTACCTTAGAGTTTTCTCTAATTTTTTGGAAGAATAGGGAAGGTTTTTAACATTTATATCCAAAATTTAAAATATTTAAGGTGGCTCAAGTAACAAGAAACTTTGATCCAAAGGGTTTCGTCAATAACCTTATGAAAAGCATTAGAAGATATCAGTATAGCCATCAAACATACTTTAGTGAGGATGTAATAAGGAATTGTCTTGATGAGGAGATCAATGAAAGAAAAGTGAATTGGACATCCTTCATAAAGATAGATGAGGCTAAAAATAATAAAGATGCTACATACAAAGGAGCATATGCAGATATTGTTGACCCAATTTTGAAGATTTAGGCTTTAATGTCTAATATTGATAAAATAATTGGGGAAGCCTCTATAATTGAAAGCAACGAAACAAGAAAGACTCATATTCTTGAGGAGAGGCCTACTTATCAGCCTCCCAAAGCTAATCCTTCAGTTTATTCTTTTAGGAGGAAAGAAAAAGGTGTTGTAATAAGGGAGCAAGCTCTACAATCTCCTACACGAGTAATATTACCCCCATCTCCTCCACCTACACATTTAACACCTTCTTCATTGAATGTTATTGACCTTGATTCTCCTCCAAGAGAAACATCTCTAGAAAGAAGAAGAGAAAAATATCCATTGGTTGACTACCCCATTCCTCCTGAGGAAGATGATGAGTATCAAATAATAGGGGATGATTGTAAGACCTAACTCATGTCTATTCAACTTAGTGTTAGACACATAATTCAGAGGAGGGGTTCCTTGCTAAATAGCCTACTAAACCCTTCCTAATGCTTCATCTTATTATCAACCAAGGATTTGTATGCATTTGATTATGTTAACATTGTATGTGCACTTAATGACTCTACATGACTAATATCATCAAGTATAGGTGGTCTACACATGTGCATGAAAACAATAAAGATTGGAAAAGGAAAATAAAGCATAAACCGCAAAACAAGGGAAATAACTTAATCTATTATTGATGTTGCAGGTACCTTCAACTTAAAACTATAGCTAATAACTGCTAACCTAAACTTTGAAACTTCATTAACATTGTTAACTCTTAATTCTAACTACTTGACTTACTCTAGGGGATGACTCAAAGACTCAATACAAAAGGGGAATCATAAAACAAGATATCATTCACATGTGTGTAATAAAGAATCTATTGAAATGAATGCAATAATATGAACATTTATTCTAATAGAAATTAAAGGTGGGTGAATAGTACCTTGAGTGGTCATTACTCAAGTTGTTGTCCCCATATGATAAGCCAAATATGTGCTACTTGAATCAAATAAACATAAAAGAAAAATGGAACATCTTGTTAAATGAACAAGACAACTGAGAGGGGGGTGAATCAATTGTAGCAAATTAAAACATCAAAACCCTCAATAGTAATTAGATCCACATGCATTCATTAAACCTTTATTTTGTTAAAGTGATTAATCATGAAATACAAATAACAAAAACTAAAATAACAACACCATAGACAAGAGAACACAATATTTACATGGAAAACCCAATGAGGGAAAAACCATGGTGAGGTTTAGCTCACAATATAAGTAATTGCAAAACCTGTACAAGGGATCACTGCCAAAATAGGAAACACTATCCAAAAATTCTCATAGCCAAGGATCACTACCACAGAAAGAAACATAAAAAGATAGAAGAGAAATGTTACAAAGAGAATAACTTCTCAATGCAACAAGGAATCCACCACAAATGCTCCAACAATTTCATGTTCTTGCATGAAAGATTTGAGACACCTTCAACTCACTACTTCCAAGAATCCAATATTTTTAAATTCGCACTACACTACTCAAATTTGCACCTACACTTTAGTAATTCAAATCACATACATCACTCGCATTGATCTCACATTTATCTTGTTTCTCTCTTGCATCTTACAACACCATCACTCTTATTTATTTCAACCTCAACCTCAAAAAACTTCTCTAAGGTTAGAAACTATATATTACATTCAAAATTTTAAATTAGGTCGGAACCTAAACATTCCCACAGTGGATAGAAATGAAGGTGACCCATATAAATCCTTAATTAGGACCCAAATTAAACCTAACACACCTCAACACACTTTCATAAACTTTGCATGTAGTGCTAACACAAGGTTGTCCAATACTTGTGCTAAACACCATAAAACACTAAGTACACACTTCCTTAAATTAATCTAAAACTTCTAGACAACAATTTTTACTTGAACACAATCTAGAATAATCCTCAAAACACTTAGGATCCATCAAAGACTTCATCCAAAATCGCAACATAGAAATACTTCATATTAGAACATCTAGTAAGCATTATTCGGACACTGACACATGAAACAAAAAATGTATTGTACCAAATTAAGTGAAACCTAGAATTATAAAAAATAAAAAACATTATAAGAAACTTCCCAAATCTGCACAACCTGAAGCCATACTATAGAGAAATGCGAAGCAAATACATTTCTCCCAAGCCACAAAAAATACCACTAAAAAACTGGTTCACACACTGGTGAAAATATCTTCTTTTTTACAACAATCCAAAAACCAAAATTCTGAATATAGCAACCTCTAACAACCTTGAACAACATATTAGATCTACATAGGAATAACATCAACATAAAAGAAATGTGAAGCACATCCCAAAGCACATTCTGAACACTTGCACAACACTATTTTCCTTCTTTTCACAATTTTCTCAATATCCTCGACATCTTCATCATGCAACAATATTCCTTAACACATAGTTGACATCAATGACAACACCTTCATATTTGCAACAATCTCCCCCTTTGTGATTGATGGCAGCACATGATGTGGAAAACCATCAGAGACAATAGCTCTGAACACTCTCTTATGATTTCCTTTCTTTTCTCGCCCTAAGTAGATAAAATTTTTCACATGATACTTTATTTCCCTTTGACATCAATTGTAAAGGATAAAATATTTTGCATTGTTCTCTCCCTTTGACACTGAACCAAGATACTTGCTCTTAGTAGTCCCCCTTAGTAGTACATCCAACCAAATCAACAACTCTGCCACAATGACAACATTTCTTACTGTAACAATGACACTACATGATACTACCTACTCCCTCTAAAAGGTAGCCACCAACAATAGTCTAGAAAAGAGATGAATCCATAGACCCATAGGAATAATGCATCTCCATTTGCATCTAGCTCAAAGGAGGGGAAATAAACTCAAACTTCTCCTCAATATACTCAAAAGTATCCTTAAGAAGAGCCTTAGTGAATATATCAGCAATCTAATCCTTTGCAGGTACATACTCAATCTTTACCTCATTCTCCATAACCTTATCTTTCATGAAATGATACCTAATTGATATACACTTTGTCCTTGAATGCATCACTGGATTCTTTGAAATGCTAATTGCAGTTGTATTATCACAAAAGATAGAAATGGGCTCATCATACAATACTCTAATATCCTTCAATTTCTATCTCATCCATAAAACTTGTGTACAGTAGGATGTTGTTGCAATATACTCAAATCCCTACAGTGGATAAGGAAGCTTAATCTTGCTTCTTACTTAACCATGACACCAATCTACATCCAAGAAAGAATGAACCACCACTTATACTTTTCCAGTCATCAACACAACCGACCCAATTTGTATTTTTATAAGCACTTAATATGAAATATGTATCCTTGGATATCATAAGCCATAATCCAGAGTGCCTCTTAAATATCTAAATATCCTCTTCACTTCCACACCATGTGTTTCTTTAGGATCTTCTTGAAATCTAGCCACAAGATAAACTACATGCATGATATCTGATCTTGTAGTAAGATATTGTAGTCCACCAATCATAGATCTATATTTGCTTTATTTAGCCTTAGCTAAATCATCTTTGCTCAATTTAAAACTAGCCACCATAGGAGTGCATACTGTTTTGAACTCTTCCATTACAAACTTCTTCAACATTTCTTTGACATAATTTGACCATGAAATAAAAATGCCTTTATTTGTTTGATTGATTTGCAGCCCAAGGAAGAAATTCATCTCCCCAAACATAGACATCCCAAATATTGGATTTCTTAAGGATTGTGGAGAATTCTTGATTTGGGCATCAAACATAATTGGGCAGACTTTGTTCTCCATTCTAATTGAATTGTTCTCAGATTCTATGAATGTTCGATAAGACCCCATTGTTGTGCAGTTTTTGCACACACGCCCCACCGGGAGTGGGGGCCCTCTTTTTTTGGGTGTCTTTGACCTTTGATTTTATTCGATTTATCATTTTAGGGTCTTGATATGTTGGTCTTGCTGGTTTTGCCCTTGCTTTGAGGCCGGAATTGACTGAAATTGAGTTTTGGGCCAAATCCGGGTTTTCATCTAGATCCGGGATTTTCCGCCTCTGGCGGATTTTTCCGGCCCTGGCTCCTTGTCCGTCTCTGGCAGGATTCTCTGATTCCGGGTTTTTGCCTGACTTCGGGATTTTCCGGTCCTATCGGATTTTCTCGGATTCCGTCAAAGTCTCGATCCTCCTTATTTTCCCAGTTTCTGCATTTCCGCGGGATCCGTGACTCCACGCATTCTGGGATTCTCCGAACTTCCGCTTGGGGCTCGAGTTTTCGGATTTGTCAGAAGGGTCTTATTGCGCATTAATGGCTGAGGTACCTTGGTTCAGACGGGTATAAGGGCGAATTTAGGGCACTTTTTTGATTCATTCCAACTTCGATTGCTCCCTGGATTTGCTCTGGCGATTTAAAACTTTCATTTGAACTTTGAGGATTGGTCTTGGTCTGTTTGCGCGAGGATTGCTTGAGCGTGCTGCCGACATCTCTTTGCTTGAACGTGTTTGCCGCTCGATTTCCTGAGCTCGATTTCTGCCCGTTTGATCCATGGTATGTATTTGTTGCCCTTCCATTTGCTTGCATGGTGATTTGAGGTTTTCTTGTACTGGGCATTGTTGAATTTGGGGTCGGCCCTTGTCTTGGTTTTGGGTTTCGTATTTATTTAGTCGGGTTGATCTGTTTTTTTTATTAAGGCCCATCTCTCGTGCCCTATGAGTTCCGTTTGTCCATTTGATTGCATATTTACACGTTAGACAGAATTCTGGGTCATATTGCTTGTTTGTTTTGGGCGCGGGATGTGTTACCATGCGAATTTAGGGTTTCCTTGGTGTTTCGATTAGCGCGATGATTTGATCTTGTGTTTGAATGACTTTCGCCCCGTTTCGTGTTGGCTTCCCCATCCTGTGAGGATTAGAGGGCTTCTGGGTAAATCTTGAACCAATATTTTTTAAACCTGAAAGCTTGCTCTGGTTTTAATGGCGGATATGTGGTTATTCGATTTAGGGCATCGTCGTTTTAGCGCGAGGATCCTTCCTTTGAGCGCTTTTGAGAGTTGGAATTCTTTGCATATTCGAGTCCGGTGATTGTCGTCAGTTTTTGGATCATTTGAGCTCAGGTATTGAAATCTTGTGGTCGCTCCAGTTTTGGTGCACGATTTGCCATTTTTCGGGTTTCCGAGGCTGTCGCGGAATTTCCTGGCTCCCGGATTTTCCCGGTTTCCTTTTATTCCGCGGACAGGGTTAATTTCCGGTACATTTTATGCCGTTCGCGAAAGTTCGTCCCATCCAGATTTTTCTGGATTTCCTGTCCGATGGCGTTCTTTTGTATATTTCGATGATAGGATTGATGGAGTGATTGTTTATGCTTATTTCTTGTTGCCAATGAGTAAATTCAATGATTATCCTTTGATTTTCTGAGCGGATCAATGATTTATGTGACTAATAGTGCTTTGGCAGCAGGAATCCGTCTGGGTCGGATTTCTCCGAAATTCTGCCCCGACGGTATTTTTCCGGTTTACATGATTTCCCAGATTATTTGATTTCTCCGGATCTCGAAAGATTGGCAATTAGCAATGAATTTCAGTGGATTTTTATGATGTGTGCTAACCTTTTGGATTGACATGAACTCAATAATTGCATTCTAATGACAATTTTGGATGTGCAGGCTGAATCAAGCAAAGCTAGTGCTGGGAAGTCCAAAGGTGGTGCTGGGGCATCTTCAGTTTCCGAGATAGAAAGGTTAAGATTAGACATGAAAAGTCAGGTTCCAAAGAGTAAGATATCCTCCGTGTGGGCGGATGTGTCCGATACCAATGTTGGCGCATGGCGGTATGAAGAGTTTAAGCAGAGAACAGCTGAGAAAGACCAGTCGGCATTGAGGCAGGGGATGATGAACTCAGGGTTGGTACATGTGGCAGGGTTCCCTCCAGCAGTCCAGTGCTACGAGCTGATTTTGGAGTGTGCTAGACAGTACGCTTTTGACACACAGATGGTAGTTAGCACTGAGGGATGGGTGTTGGCAAACTTCAGTCCAGCCTCCATTGCCCGGGCCTTCAGCATGCCGGATCTCCCCTCGGTCTGTGCCTTAAACATTGACACTGCTCGCACATATTATGAGAATGAGCCAGTTAAAGCTCAATAGCTTATCAACTCATGGCTTGAGAAGCCCAAGTCTCACCACTCCAAATTGCCCAAACAGTTGCACAGGGTGAAGTTCAGGCCGGATATCTATGACGCCATCACACTGTTGAGCAGGGTGGCCGGACTTAAAACTGCCGGGGTATTGGAAAATTGGATGGTCCATGTGATCACCAAGATAGGCCAAGGAACGAATTATCACTGGGCCGGTCTAATCAGTGCAGAAATAGATAAGCAACTGAGGAATGTTTTGGAGGGAAAGAAGTTTACCATGTCCTCTTACATCGTGTATATATTGGCCATCTCCTACCCCTACAAGGGACTGACTCAGGCGGGAACCATTGGACAGGATATTATCTATGAAGTCTATCCGGAATTGCACCTCGGACACGAAGATTATAGGAGGGCCAATGATGCCTTCACCATGCACATTACCCGGACCCTTCAGAATGCGGAGCACATCAGATTGTCCGATGGGGCCAAAGGATTGATTAAGAATTACGGGGCCTGGTTCATTCAGTTCCCCACCTTCACTTATCTCCGGATCGATGGATGCCCCGTTGCTCCCTACAGATTGCCCAGGTATCCCACTGACCACATTGTGCTGCTAGAGGTCGTGAGACAAATTTGTGAGTTTGATGCAGTGGTCAAGAGGGAGAAACATAAAACTGGTTTTGGAGGTGACTTTCCCTTGGGTTGGCGTGGGGAAGTGTGCCTTGCATCAATCAGCCCTGCTGCCGGTGAGAAGGCGTGGATGGGCGGAGGAAGCCTGCCTGCTCGGACTCCATCACCAGTGTTTCCAGAGTTGGGAATTGAGGAGGCTGTTCAGAGCGAGAAGACTCCCGAGAAGGGAGAGGATGACAAGGCCACAACCGAGGATGAGCCTGAGGTGACAGCTGAGGAAGAGAAGAAAGTCACAAGGACCCGGGGAAAACTGACACAGAAGGAATCCGGACGGACCCCGTAGCCCCGGACTGGTTAGAAAAATAAATAGCAAAGAAGAAACAGGTGATAGTAGAGGATACTCCTCTTGACTGGGATGCAATGTTATCTCAGATCGGTAAGGGGAAGAAGAAGAAGGCTGCCAGGGTAATTTCCCGGGTAGAGAGGGATGAAGTGCACAACCGTGTAGTTCACATCGCCACCCCTGCTGCAGATAAAACAAGAGATGAGGTAACAGGCCAGGATTACAGTGTCCAAACCATTAACCTTGGGCCGGCCTCCCTAGAGCAAGACATTGAGGAATTCGAGGGGTCAAGTGCTGTAATTGTGGATAGATTGAAGAAGGAGACCCAGACAAAGCGAGAACTGAAAAGAGAAAATGAAAGGCTGAGGAAGAGTTTAGAAGAGGTCATGAAGCCTCTACAATCCCTCCATCCGTCCTCCTCCTCTACTCCCGGATTTCTGCCGAAGGAAACAATTTCTGGCATAGAGAAGATGAAGGCCTCCACACAAGCTGCCACCGACTGGTTGATGAGTGTTCAGGCACAAGGAGATGAAGCTATTAAGGAAATCCTGTCTGTTGGCAAGGATGCAGTCCGAGGTAAAGAGCTGATAGAAAGCATCCTTTCTCAGGATAAGAATGATGTCGACCTCCTGCTGCAGAAGACAAAGATTATTCTTGGGCATGGCAAGGAACAATTGGGCAAGGATGGAATTCTTCCCTCCGCTAGATTGGATGAACCATGGGAATGGTTCGAGGCATTGCAGATCAGGCAGGGAGGCCTGAAAAAGATACAGAAACGAAGAAAAACCATTGATGCCGACCTTACTGCAATCTATGATGGTTGCATTGCATTTTTTGAAGTGATGACAGGGAGGAATAAGATAGCTCCTAAGTACCTGAGTTTAGATCAATTGAAGGAATGGTGGCATGAGATTTATGCCCCAGATTCTGATGAGGTTGTCACTGGCCATATGCTTGATGATGCAGCTACATACTTGGCAGTGATAGATAGGTACCTGGCCAGCAAGGAGGAATGGAAGAAAACCATTGGGCGATCCAATGAAGGAATTGATTCAATTAAATGTCGGCTCAAAGTTTTTCCATCGCCACCCGTTGCTGAGCTGGAGGGAGTTTTCTCAAAGGTCCAAGGGTCACCAGCGCGGAGGAAAGACAAAGGAAGCAGCGGTTAATGTTTATCTCGAGATTTGTGCTTCCCTATTATCATAGGGCATGCATTGGACCGGACTTCCTTGGGGACTGTGCCTTGGCCGACTTGGATGATGGCATTAAATGTGTGCCTTAGTTTGTTTCCTTGGCCGACCTGTTCTGGCGGTTTTATTTATTTTGTAAAATGTTTGGCTGGGCCGACATGTTTTGAGGGGAATTTTGGTATAAGTTGGCATTTTTGCCTCATTGTAAGGGTTCAGTTCAGAAATTTGTGGTAGACATTAGCAAGACTGTAATAGAGATTAGCAGGAGCAATAGTTAGAGTATTTTAGAATTTCTTGAAGCAAATACCATATTCAGAACAGTTGAATTGTTGCAGCATTTGGTGATTAATACAATTGAAGGCATTGTGGTTATTCCTGGTGAAATCCTTTGTGTTATCTCATCTTGCATGGTTCTTTTGTTCTATCTTTTACATTGCTTGAAGATCTAGGGTTTAGTATTCAGAAATAAATTAGTTTATCTGGATAAATGGTGTATGTGATTTCATATTTGGAATGTTGGTAGCTATCTCTGGTCTATACTCCCAGTAACTATCTGATTGTAGTAGGCTGGTAAAGTCAACCTGGACCATATATTCAGATGTGCTTAAGTTCGGTTGTAGATGCAAGTCTATGATTTGAAAATCTGTATTCCTCAGAAGATTGCACTGTTCTTGTAAGATTGCCTTGTGGGTCGAACAGGAATTGGTTATTTGAGATAGGTCCATTCCAGATATTTGTCATTTGCATTGCTTGTCCTTGCAATAGTTTAGATTTTGTTACTTCCTTGCATCCCTATCTTTTGCTGTTTCTTTATTATTTGGTTAGATTTAGGGTTTTAAGATCATCATATTGTCAGATCTGATAAATTGGAAAGATACAGTTTGCTTGTAGTAAGGTCCGATTGTGATTACCAGCAATTTCACATTTCATCTGAGTTGTTTTATGCATTGTTATGACCTAACACCCGAGAGACCTTGGGGTGATTTTCATTAATTCATTGTTGAAGATTACCTTTCAAGAGAGATAGGATATCGTATTCTGTCTGAGTTGTTGCTGTGCAGAAAACACCATCAACTTGGTTAGGGTAGACTTGGAGAAAAAGTCACATAACTTGCAGGGGAAATGAGATTTTTGAGAAATTATTTTTTGTGAATTTTCTTGAGGGTCTTAGTAGTGCATGGTGGTTAGGAGGGGGTTCTAGCAACTCATTTGATAGGAGAACTTCTTGACAGTCTGAAAACAACTTTAAAAAGCTTATAAACCCTAGCTTTTTGTCCATTTCTTTGTTTGAGCAGTGTATGGGCAGTGCTCTTTTAAAACCTTAAAAATCTTCAAGGAAAGGACATGAGAACCACCATTCCTAAGTAAAGAACCCAGGTGATTTGGTGGGTTTAGAAGGAAAAAGCATTTTACCCCTATTCAGAGACCTAATTGGGGGCTCAAGGCTTGTAGCATTTCCTAACCCTAGGAGAAGGATTGTGGAAGCGATGGTAAATGGTATTCTTGAGAAGCTATAAGAACCCTAGGTAGAGTCCTCTGAAGCTATTTAAATGTGTTACACTTCTGCAAGTTAACAAGTTGAATGTGGAGAGAATTTGGTCTTTAAGGAACAGTAAGGGCCAATGGAGAGTATATGGCAAAGCACCAAGGTTGGCTTGGTAGAAGGGAAGCTTGTTAATGGAAGAGGGGTTGGGCAGACAAACTAGGGGAACCTAGTCATGAGTAGGGGCCTATAGGTTAGATTGGTGAAGGAAGCACCAAAGAGGTCTTACAAGGAAAGGCCTAGAGCAGGAATCAGTGATTGATTCCTCCAACCCCACTCCCTATCATGATCTCTCCTTGACAAGAAAGGAAGCGGCATCAGCGAAATAAAAGTGCTCGCCGTGATGTCTTTCTATAAGTGGGGTGCCTTCGGTATAATATGTTGTGTTCGCTAAAAGGTCTCCCCAACCCGATGGTGTCTCACCGAAGGATGAGGGGCTCGATGAAAGCTCTTTCCGACAATGGAGGGTCTTGCTGATAGTGATCAACTTGCTATGGAAAAGGATATCGGTAGGACTCTTAGCATTTGCTATGATCTCCTGTCGACTGAGGATCTCTTGCCGACCTGATATTTCTTTGATGATAGTCTAGGCGATGACGAGGGTGAGATCGGTATGAATTTTTGCATTCAATATAGGGTCTCATTGATTGTCGCGTGTCATGCTGATAGCTGCTATGAGGTTTACTCACATCGGGAAGAAATGATTAGTGTCTCACCGACATGTGATTCTAATGAAGCAACCTTTGACCTTCTAGAATCTGCATGGCATGAGGTCGACCAATCTGAAGAAACTAAAGACGATCCATCAGCCATTTGATTGTTTGACTCCCCCTGTGAATGAGACCAACAGAGAATAAACAACATGGATTTTTCTTGAGACCAAAGGCGATGGAACAGCTCGGAGATCAATGGTATCAAGATCTAAATGAAAATTTTAAAGCTATTTGTAGGGGAAGTCAACCTACAAAAAGATCTTGAGCAGGAAGAAGGCCGAAAGAAAGAAGAAGCCGTCAGTCTCAGGGATAGCTATGAGGTCTACTGGCAAAAGGCAGATCGATATTAATGGTAAAGCTCCAAGGGTATTCAAGGTAGCTCTTCAAGGAAGTTTGAGAGTGCACACGGGGGCCAGAAGTAAATGTTGTGGTTGCAGAAGGATCTGAAGACTTCTCCTAAGGGCGATCTTTCACACTGACAGGGACACGGGGTATGCACATTGAATGCATTAGCTTTATTTCCAAAAGATCTGAGGGTTGAGCTTTCTTAGAATCTGATATTTTTTGTAAACCCTAAAGAAAAGGGCCGATACTTTTTAGTTTTGGTATTTATGGAATTTTTTCTTTTTTTTGGAGTTAGTTCTTACTTGCATATTTTCTACTTTGTGACTTCTGAGAGTCCTTAGAGGAGAATACTAAGTCTTGTAACTCATTTTACAGACATTGTATGTACAATTTCACCTTTGAAGATCAATAAAGAAAGCAACTTTTGCCTTCTTAGTTATCTATTTCATTGAGTGTGTTGAATGATTGATAAATTTACATGTGAGTTTCTCTTATCCTTGTTAATTGTCTCATTAATAGCACCTTGAAGCAGAGGAGATGTGTATATTGCAGGTTATAGGTTATGTTAGTGATGCAAACAGTTTTAGTTGTGAGGAGAATTTATGATCCTTCTAGGACTGTATGTATTGTAGCTTTCTTATAAAACATTTATGCAATATCTTATGAGTATTGAGTTGTGCACATCAGCTTTTACTAGTTGATTGAAAATTGTGTGTTAAGTAGCTGTCCATGTTTGAACAAATTTGGTGTATCACCATAGGAGTAGTTTCCAATTTATGTATTTCCTTCTCCCTTTACCTCGCAAAGATTAGTAGTTTAGGTGATAACACAAAGGAAGCCGGCCTTCTCCGGAGGTTCATTTCAACTTTAGGTGACCCACAACCATGAAATGATCCCATGTTTCTCTAGAAAGCTCAGTTTTCATAACTTTGCATAGGGTGCATTTCTAGGAGATAATAGTTATACCCAAAGAATTCATCCATCAGTGAAAACATCTCATGTCCCGCAGTCGTATCTACAATCATATCAATGTTGGGGAGCGGGAAGTCATCTTTGGGACATGCCTTATTCAGGTCTCTGAAGTCTGTGCATATATAGATGCCCCCATCAAGTTTTGAAATAGGAACCAAATTTTATACCCACTCTAGATAGTCGATTGGTCGTATGAACCCTACATCAAGTAGCTTCTTCAATTCCATTTTGACTAACAAGGCAATTTGAGGATGCTTTTTTCTAAGTTTCTGTCTGATGGGTTTTGCTTCAGGGTAGACTACTAGATGGTGGACCACTATCTCTAGATCAAGACCAGGCATGTTGGCATAGCTCCATGCGAAGTTGAATTTTCTCTCTTAAGAAGGCAGTTAAGAGCTCCTATTCTTTTGACATGTCAATGATTCGACATAAAATGTGATATGTAGAGTTTCCTTTGTTCCCAAGTTGACTGGGTTGCACTTTTTGACTAGAAATGTTGACTTTTTTTGATGTAGAGCACTGAGGGGAAGATTGAATCCTTCATCCTCAGGTAACTCAGAGAGGTTTTCACCATTGGATACATCCTTTGTTTTTACTATTTTAGGACTAGAGAGTGCCACAGTGTGGTTTTCACTCAAAGACCTTGATATTATTCTCAGATTTTCACTTTTGTGACTAAAGGACTCAATCATCTCCCCGTAGTAGGCTTGTGTGTCCAGAATGATATCAAACCCAACCTTATGATCTACACATGGTATCGTGCTCCATAGTCCCATGAATTCTGAGAGTGTTTCATCATTTTCGAAAGTGTCTAGAACTAGTGGTCCTTGTTGGTTGTAATCGATGAGCTGGGGGTATACTAGGTTGATTTCATGGTTTTGACTGCTTGACTCGAATGATACGATACTAATCAGGAGAAGGGTGGTGTCCTCGAAAAACATAGGTAGGTTGGTTATGGGATCTATATAAGAGAAAATTTTCACCCTAGGCACAATTCCCCTTTTTTCCTTTATACACTTTAGAAAACTAAGATTGGAGGCTTAATTCCACCTAAGCCCACTGTTTGCATCACACTTGGCACCTGTTTTGAGCGTCGGTGGAGGCATTTTTATCGGGGACGCCTGCACGACATGCAAATGTTCACGCGACACACTTAGGTCCTTGACAAATTCTCGTGTCTAGAGCCTACAGAGGCATTACACTTCCCATTGGGGGTCGATTTGTAACACCCTCCTTGGCTGACCATTTTGAATATGGCCATTTCTCTTCATCTCTTATTCATATTCATCCCTTCCATATGCATATCAAATTCTTCTGATCTCTTCTACCATCTTGTACCATCTTCTACACATCTCTCTAAGAGCTTCTTCACTTCATCCACAAGCTTCACATCCTCTTCCAAGCATTGAGATAACTCTTAAAAACTCTAAGCATTCTAGTAAAACACTTTACACTTCACAACAACATCAACACTCCACCACTTCAGTAGAGCAAGTGTGAAACAAAACACCATTGTAGTAGAGGCTTTAGTTCCATTCATTTTCTCCCCCATTAGCCTTGAGTGCTCTTGGTGGAGGTGGTAGGATTTCAATCCTCTCTTCTATTACTTGGTTGAGTAGCATAACACTATTTTGTAGTGCTTTAGTGCTCTTTACTTTATTTATACTCTTCTCTCTATCTATTTGGCTTTCCATGGAGGTGGGAACACCAAAATGTGGTCTGACTGAGGTAGGCCCCTATATAGCTAGCCAACAATTTCTCTCTCCCTCTTGTGTGCAAGTATTGGAGACACTCACAAGCTAGAAGCTTCATCACCCGCATGGTCGTAAGTATTTCCTTTCTTCTCCTTATCGTCTCTATTTCTATACCATTTCTATCTTATTATTTCCTGTTGCTTCCTTGCATTCTAGAGGTTCTCAGTAATTAGAGTGTAAGTTGTCACTTAGCCATTTTCTGAGACATTCTCACTTTCTGGTCTATATGAGACGCCAACACATCATGCTATCATCTATGTTTTGCGCTGACGTCCTTTGGCCGAGAGCTTGACAGTCTATCCAAAAAATCTCTGTGACCTGCCCTTTTAGATTCTGAAACTCTCACCGCTGTTCCATTGAGGTAATATAGGGAAATTCACCCCATGAGGCTCTCTGAGTGAAGATAACTCATGAGTAGCGAATCCCCCTATATTACAGGATCTTCGTCATCACTACTACTGCAAACATTGGTTATGTCAAATGTGAAATTGTCTAAGGGTAGACCAGTGGATACAGGTAATTGAAGGGTGACTGTCATTTGCTGAGGAGTTTTGACCTTCTTAACCAGGGGGATTTTGGTCAAGTATGGTTATACTCATAGGGGTACATCTGAGGCCAAGATTTTTCATTCGCGTCTCAAGAATGATGGGTATTAGGAGCTCATTGTCATTTCATCCAAGTATTTGTTTTCTATCATAGCCCATGGTGCGCATCATTTGTAATCCTTTACTGTTATCATCCATAGGTGGATTGGCTACTGGTCTATTGTCTTGGTACATGAGATGGGATGGGTCCTCTTCTATTACTTCTTGATCGAGATCTCCCCAACTTCTGAAGCTGGATGAGACTATTGTGAAGGTTTGGGATGAGGAATCATCATTTGATTGTGGCAACTCTCCTACCACAAAATCATTCTTTGGAATTATATAATTTCCACATCCATTGTCCTGAATTATTGTTGGAAGAACAAGGACAAACAACTGAGAGGGGGGGTGAATAAGTTGTTACATAAATTTAAACTTTTCTAACTTAACTTAACCTTAATCTCAGATCTGATGAATAAGTAATTAGCCAGAAGAAATTAGCACATTAGGGAGACAAAGAACACTAATATTTTTTTACATGGAAACCCTATTAGGGGAAAAACCACTGTGGAAGTTAGTCCACAAGATTATACTCTGCTAAAATTATAATGAAAAATAACAAGGGAAATGCACATGCATTCATGCATACTACCTAGAGCTCACTGCTCAATTAAAAAAGGGGCTCACTGCCCAACAGAGTGGGATTAAAAATCTGGAGGCTATGAACTAAGAAAATAGCTTATGAACAAGCCTGATTACAGTTCCAATTAAGCTCAACACTTCACACTTCGCAAAAATTTCTTCACACTCTACTCTGGAATCAAATGATATTCACACATACACACATGGGAGCACACAAAGCATCGTCTTCATCAATGAACTAATCGCCCTTATATATCTAGTACATGAGATTCCATTACAACTTCGTTGGCCAAGAGAATAAAAAATATTTGCAATGTCAGCCCAGATTTACAAATAAAATTTTAATGTGAATCCACCAAGGTCAGCCACAACATAGTGGAGACCCAAATTAACATCTCCAATACGAATTTTTTTTAATTAATTTCACCTCGAAGATCCACAACACGCTACCACCAACATGTCGGCCAAAAACATGAAAAACCGAACATGCGCAAGAAAAGATCTTCAGCCATGAGCTCACCAATTAATGTGGACATATCAAAAAGATAGAGAATGATCTTGAGACATCTGAGAGCACCAAGAAACAATAGAGAAACATCTACACCGTCTGAGATAACCAAAATCACACAATCTTCATTTAGGAACACTGACAAAGACTAGCAAAACACTGTCAGACCACAACATACTCAAAACTTCACGCAGACCTCTGAAACATCCAATAGATGATCTAGATAAAATAAAAAATAAACCATTTTAATCCACATCAGCTAATCTTCAACATACAAAACAAAGCACCTTCATCACCTGCACAGTTCCACAGGGAACCTAGAACATTTCCTTTTACAATTTTCTCAATATCCTTGACATATACAACCTCAAGTACACCAAATGATAATAGTGTTGAAATCAATGACAACCAAATATCAACAACACATCCACAACATCTAACAATTATGACCTTGATATCAGATATGGTGGGGATGGTAGGTGTCTCTATCATAGAAGTGGAGGTGAGAGTAGCTGGGTCAATGTATGGAGTTGATGGGCCTTCATCATTTTTAGACACTTGGGGGATTTTGTAATATTTTGCCTCTAGGATCTTGTAGTAAGAGAAGGGTTTGGGATCCCTATGGATAGTGACCTCTTGGCCTTGGTATGTGAACTTGACACATTGGTGGAAGGTTTATGCTACTACTTGCATTACATGGATCCATAGACGCCATAGGAGAATGTTGTAAGGCAAATTGAGGTCAAGGACCTAAAAAATGGTTTCCATAATTTCTGGGCCTACTTGAATAGGGAGTTGGATTGTTCCCTGAGACACTCTTTCTTGATCATTGTAAGCCCTGATTGTGATGCCTCTTCCTTTTTCAATGAAATATTTTGAGATTCCCAAATTATTTATGAGCTTGAGGGAATAGATGCTTAAACCTGCACCTCTTTCCACCAAGACCCTCTTGACTTTGTTCTTATGGACCAAGACCTCCAGATGGAGTGCATGATTGTGAGATGGTTGGGTGGGGAAGTCTTGATCAGAGAATGTAAGAAGGTTTGGGGTAATGATGTTTCTAACCATAGCTTGGGATTGTTCAACATCAAGATCCACAAAGATGGTGGATGAAACCAATGCTTCCTCAAGGATCTTTCTGTGGGAAGATGAAATTTTTAGCAACTCCATGATAAAGATTTGTGTTGGGGTTATTTTCAATTGGTAAAGGACATTATAACCACTGGGAATGAATCTTGAGTTGGAAGTGGGTGCTCTAGGAGGCTAAGCTGACCCTGCAATGATAATTTTTCCACCTCTTGCGGTGACTCCACAATCAGTTTGGGCTCCTTTGATGGTAATAGTAGAGAAATACTCATCTAGGGATGCAACGACATGGTCGTATACATGATTCACACTTTTGAATGTTCCTTTCCCCTTATCATTGTTATTTTTCCCTTTGTTGTTATGATTGGGCATCAAATTCGTGTAGATCTTGAGGTTTTGATTTCCTGCCGGTTGTTCAGCATTTATTATTTTATCATCAATGAGGTCTTGAGTCAAGATTTTTAACCTCATACAACTACTAGTTGTGTGTCCCTTGATCTTATGGAAATCACAAAGGTGATTTTCGTTATACCACGATGGTTTTACCAAGGCTTCTTGATAATTTTCATAGGTGGGGATTGTGATGAGTTTTTCCGCCACCAGCCTCTTCATGATGGATTCAGCCGATTCCCCAAGGGTTTTGTACTTTCTCTTGGGGGATTTTTTTTTCACTAGGGTGGTCCCTTTTGATTGTTCACATTGTTGATTGTTTGATTGTTTTTCTGTTGTGTCACTGTGTTAGCTTGAAAATTATTCTGATTGTTGTTTTGGGGTTGTTGTTGGGGTGCGGGTGTGTTTTGTTGAGGAGCGGTGATGAGAACTTTGGTGTCGACAATGCCATTGTTGGTAATGTTTCTATTTTTTGCCTATGTGTGAGGTTTGTCATTATAGCTAGTGGATGGGTGATTGTTTTGTTGTTTCAGATATGCAGGTGACCCTCCTTGTGCAATAAGGGCTCGTTTAATGTTAAGCGCCTTGGAGATCAATTGGTCGTATGTGGTGATTCCTTGCACTTTGAGGTGGAATGCCAAGGTTCCCTCTAGATTAGAGATAATGGTGAAAAATTATTGTTCTTCTGGAATGGCCAATTTTCTCCGATTGGCCTTGGATCGCCATCATTGTAAGAAGGAAGCAAATGATTTGTTCTTTCCTTGTTTCAGAGTTGATAGTTCCTCTAGAATGAAATCCATACTGATATTGAATGCGTAATTTTTAATGAATGTGTATACTATCTCTTAGAAATTTTTAATGCTAGGAGGAAGGCGAGAGAACCATTCCATGGCTTGGCTAGCCAAACTTCTAGGAAATAGTCGCATCAGATATGTATCGTCATATGTGACTTCCATGCAATGCACCTGGAATTCCCTGATGTGATCTTTAGGGTTTACCGTCCCATGGTATTTATCAAATTTGGGGATTTCAAATCCCTTTGGGAATGGTTTCATTGCAAGACTCCTGTCAAATGGATAAGGACACAAGTTGTTTGTGTCTTCGTGGTTTCTCTAACCGAAGATCAAGCACTTGTTGCAAGAGCAACTTGATTTGTGCTGTCGCATCATTTTGTGGATCAGGGGGTCAATTGAAGGTGATTTGTGGTGGTTCAATTGTTGGCAGGATGGGTGGGTTAGTTGGTGCTTGCACATTTTGTTGTGCCAAGTATGCTTGTAATTGTTGTTGTACCAACAATGCTTGTTGTTGGTCCTGTTGCTGTTGCACTAATAATGCTTGTTACTGAGATTTATTTTGTTGTTGCACAAATAACACTTATTCTTGGGATGCTAATTGGGCTACTACTTGCTGCTCTTGGTATTGTTTCAGCGCTTGCTGATATGCTTGTTGTTGGGATGCTTGTTGATGTGTGAGGTACTGTACTTGTGCCTGTGCTTGTTGAGCTTGGTATTGAGCTCAAGCTTGCACTTATGCTTGAGCCTGGGCTTGTTCTTGTTGGGAAGCTTGTTCCATATCTGTAGCTTATGCAGCCTATGCTGATTTTTGTGTTTGTTGTGTGGCTTGAGCTGATTAAGCGGCTTGCACTACTTGTACTTGTTGTGCAACTAATTATGTTTGCGCTTGTTGAAGGACTAGTTGTGTAGCTTGTCAGTTTTGGATTTGTTGGAGTTCCTTTTGATAGAAAGCTTGCTAAGTGGCTTGAACCACAAATTTGTATTGGCTTGATGTGTTTGAATTGGGTGGCGGTGGTGGTGGAGGTGGTGGTGGATTTGGAATGGTGTTTGTTGTGGTGATGAGATGCACCGTCGTATTAATGATTTGGATTTGGGTGGTGGATGGTGCGATTGATATGCTTGGTCCTTGAGAGACCATGTTTTGAGATATTTTGGGGATGGTTGATGATGTGATAGTGGTGGCTTGCATTATCGGGATGGTTTCCACCTTTTTTTGTGATGTCAATGACAAGATGCGAGGATTTAGTATGATATTTTTATTGATGATTGAGGGGTTGATTTGATTTTGTTGATTGATATTTGGTAACGGGGGAAGCCCTAAACCAAGAGGTGATGTGGAGAGTGGTGGAAAAGTGAGTGGAATACTCCCTTGGGGAAATGATGAAGATGAAGGGTCAAAGATGCCCCCTGGTCCAAATAAGTCACCTTCTCCTTGCGAGGTTATGTGGAGAGAAGTTTGAGGTGTTGCATGAAATGATGATGATGGGTCATTAGGATTGTGAAAGATAAGGGGGACATATGGATGTGATGGATTTTGTGGTATGCATTTCCCCAAGATGGTGTTTGCATCCAAATCTTGATTGTTCACGAGGGGGTGTGTTTGTAATGCATTGAGAAATGTGCTTCCCTTCTTAACAATAGGTTGAGTTGGACCAATGGATGATGTAATTTGGGGGATGGGTTGAGTGATAATTTGGAATGGAGGTGTGGATGAAAGTGGAGGCATGACCCCAAAAGGTGATTCCAAAATGGTGCTCACATTGAAATTGGAAGGGAGTTTAGCCCCTTGTTTTGCTAATTCAAGCATGTATTGTGAGGGATTGAGTCTCATCATGATGTTGATAATTCTATGATTCTTGATATTTTGGACCATTTCGATGATCTCATCTTGTGTCATTATGAATGAATTATTAGTGATATCCTCTACTTTACCTTCCTCTTGAGGATTTTGTGACGATGAAGGAAAATTAGTGAGCGGATTGCTTGATCCAACAAGATTAATTTCAGAATTGGTTTGACTTAGGTCACTTGAAGTGGATGTTTCTTTATTGGCTTCCATGTTCTTGTGTTGAGATCTTTTTTGAACCATAAAAAAAGGCTCAAAAGAGAAAGATCTAGGATGCTTAAGGATCAAAGGTGAAATGATGAAGTGAGTGAAAGATGGATGATATGGATGGTGGAACTCTTATAAGATCTTGAGGGGATGCTAGAATTTTGGGACTTTTTGGATTCTTGGATATTTTTTGGATTTTGATTTTGACCTTGATTCCGGTTTTGGATTGTTTTGATTTTGGTTAATGAACTAATGGATCCTAAGATGTTGGATGTTATTTATAGGATAGACTTTCTCACAAGATGATAATTTGACTAAATGTAGGGAGAAGGATGCATCTACCCACACCTAACCAAACAAGATGATAATTCAACTAAGCATATGGAGAAGGATACATCTACAGATACCTATCTAAACAAGATGATTTTGATGACAATTTAACTAAGCATATGAAGAAGGATGCATCTACATATACCTAGCTAAACAAGATGATTTGATGAAAATTTAACTAAGCATATGAAGAAGGATGCATCTACATATACCTAGCTAAACAAGATTATTTGATGTTTGATTCAAGGATTTTGATTTGTTTCAAGGTTTTTTGATTCATGGATCTGCCAAAAAGTCTAGCATGAAGGATGATTTCAAGATTTTCAGGAGTTGTTGGTGAAATGATTTTGGTTTTATTTTTGAAAGATGGATGAAGGTTTTTATTTGATCCTATGTGTACCTAAAAAGACTCTTGTTTACAAGACCTCGATTTTGAAGAACATGCTTTACTCTACACAAGGTGTTCAAATTCCTGAAAAATATTTGGATTTTGACAATAATAGAATGAGTACAATCCAAGATTATTTCTTGAAGCTCTTCTATAAAATTTGAAAATCAATCTTTGTTTGAATTCATAGAGCATTGAGAGACGCTTTTGATGTTCTTTTGGACTAAGAGATTTTGAATTTGTTTTCCAGATTTTGATCTTGTGTGAAATCATTTGAGACACATGTGTGGGGTTCAATTGTTCTTAGCTTTGCTTAGTGAATTCTTTTTACCACAAACAATTCTTGATTAGGTTTCTCCAAACTAAATGTCTAATGTCCTAATTTCTCATCATCCCACAAAGTGTGTTATGTGGAAATCAAAGAATTTAAGGCAAAAGTTTCCTATTGTTGACTTTAGTAAGAAAATTGAGATATAAATTCAAGTGTTTAGAAACCTCTAAGGATAAAATACCAAGGGAAAGCAATAACAAATGAATCTTGTCAAAGATATTTTCCTCCTAAAGGGTTTGAAATTTTGATGATAATGTTGAATGTTTGTTTTTCCAATGTTTACAAATCAAGCAAAGTGTTTTGTTCCAAGAACTTGTACAACCCTATGGATATGAAAGACTATATTTGTTGAATCCCCACTTGGACAAGTCCAGCTATGCCTACTTTTAGTGAATGGTTAGATGCTTGATACCACCGGCTCCCCTCCATGACACTCACTTATATGGGGTAGCCAAGCATTAGTACCCATGAAACTCCCATGGCATACTTTCCATTTCTACTAAAAGCTGTAAAAGTGGGGTGGATTTAGAATGGCCATTCTTGCACCAACAAATAGATCAAATATTTTGGCCTTTTCTAAACAAGGGTTTTAATGTGGGCATTCCCTTCATGGGGGATCATCCATGTGGTGAGAGACCATTGCTGCCCTTCTCGTCAGAATGACCATCATGATACTTTCCTTTCAACAAGTAACTTATATACCGGTTGGAAGTCACTTGGCTTTAATGTGTTTCCAGTTGGGTCGCTCCCTTTGGTGATTTATTTTTCCCACAAGGAAGGCCCTCTAAGATAAACAAAAGTGAGTAAACATATAATTCGTAGTTCGATCAATCTTTGTTGAGAAACAAAGAGAGAACACACACAATATGTTCCACTCACACTTGCAAGATTTGTTCAATTTTAAAGTCCAAATTGAAGTGTATGGGTAATCACTTACACAACTTAATGTCTCCAAAAAGCCTTTTGATTCTCAAGATCTTCGTGAGGCGCGAGAGAAGCACATACATCCTTTTAATGATATTACTTTGAGTAAGTAATTAAAAAACAAAGAAGAACTTGTTCATTTTAAGTCCACAAAGCAATGATTTGATTCTTTTTAGAGCACCAAAAATGAAATATGGAGATTTCCTTGTACAACTGTTAATCCTCAAACCAAATCTAGTGAGTTTGTCCTAAAATTCTTTTTAAGCCCTTTGTAGCAAAAATTGAAAGCCTTTGTAGTGTTCGTTATAGATCCCAAAAGAAATTTAGTATGTCTTAAGACATGAAAAGAAACAAATCCTTAAGAGAGATTATGAATTCTCTAAGAGTGTTACACAACTCTAAGGTGCTAAAAAATACTTGATATCATGAGTTGATGATGTCATTATGAAACTTCCACTAGATTTATTTTCTTCACATTTGATTAAGCCACCCTACAAAAACTAGTTAGAATTGAAAAACAAAGGTCAAGAAAGCAATTAATAACTCAGATGATCCAAATTAAAAAAGCACATGTTATAAAAAACTAAAATTTCACTTTTTACTTCACTCCAGCGGTGGAGTCTGCACAGGCGGTGCAATTTGAGGAACCTAGTAGTGCTATATGGCATTGCTAATTCTACAAGTAGTGCTCTACACCAAAATAGAGAGTGTGATTGCGTCAGAGTTTTGCATAGCGGTGTTGTTTGAAGTTTGAGAATTCTAGCGCGTGAGATTTGAACCAGCGGTGGAGTTACGAATTTTGAATTCTGGGCGGGAAAGACTGAGCGGTGTAGTTTGCAATTTGAAGTGTTGCTGTATGGCGCTACTAGACTGGTAGCGGTGTTGTATGGTGCCGCTAAACTAATAGAGGTGCAGTTTCTTGTAGACACAAAAAACAAAAAAAAAAGCACAAAATTTTATTAAAAAACATGATTTAAACTTGATATTTTCCCTCCTTCTAGAGCCAAATGTAGAACCCCAATCCTAATACCTACAAAACACAATAAACAAACACATAGATCAAATATAAGTGAGAATCAAGATTACCCATGAAATCCATTAACAATGCTCAAAATAGGAAATAAGAATGAAGACACAATGAAAAAGCAATGAAATCCTAATTAAGCAAGAAAACTCTTGATCCCATGGGGGAATTTGTGCCAATTTGATGTGAAAATTGGCCCTTTCCCAACTCCAACGATGCAATGTTGATGAGTGATGAAGGTTGATCCACTTTTTTGAAGATTCACTTGAGCTCCATGATGAAAAATATGCACAACCTAGCTAAAACTTTGATAAAATTGATGGGAATGGATATGCTTGAGGATAAAATTGAGTATAATAAACTTTCTCAAATTGTGGATGATCAAAATGAGGAAAGAAACCTCTTATTTATAGAAAGACAAGATGGAAGAATGCCCAAAATGAAACAATGTGGTACTAACTTTTAACCAATGGCCAAATGCCACTTGTCATGATGTGAATGGGCAAAGGATATGCACATTTTGATGATTGTGCCCATAAATGCAATTAGGTGGAATTTGAAAATAGTGAAATGACATGTAAGAGGGAAAAGTAAATGACTTAAATGCCACTTGGCTCAATACACAAGGACATGTAAGAAGGAATGAATGTATTGTTGGAAGGACAAAGTCCTTTTGGAGGGATTTTCAAATTTGGAAGAATATTCTCTAAAGATGCCAAGTTGAAAGAAAATAGAGATTTAATAAATAAATTAAATGTATTTTCATGTGCAAGTGGAAAAAGATAGAGGATGGGACATGGATTAAGATTAGATTTAATCAGGATTTGATTAAATAAGAGGAGATTAGGGGATTTGATGAATTTGACTTAGATTTTAGGATTTAAATAAATCAAAGTTGAGAGGAAAATGATTTAGATTAGTTAAATAAAGATTTTGATTTATTTAACTAAAGGGGATGCTTGTTAGATTAAATCAAATAAGGTTTAATTTATTTAATTTAATAAGATGACCTTAGAGATTTAATTAAATAAATTGATTTATTTAATTAAATAGAGACCTAGGGTTAATTAAATCAAATTGATTAATTTAATTAACAAAAGAGAAAGACTTAATCAGATAAATAATAATTCATTTAATTAAGAGAGGAAAATTGATGAATTTAATCAAATAAGGGATATTTGATTAAATGGTTTAGACAAAGGAATGATTTAGGATGAAGCAATGTTAATAATCAGGATCAAGCGTGTCGGTACATTTTTTGTGTCTACAATACATGTCCTTGGATTGGTCACACATGATTCTCAGGACCAAGCATGATGCAAAAATGAAGATATAATTTGAAGCTCTACATTCAGAACATGTGGCCAATGAGGCCATGATCAAATTTGATGCTACTCATACTTCTATCACCAAGCAAGAAATGTATTGTGCTGAGCTACTAGAAGATGAAAAGGTGATCGGAGATCAGAATGATCAAGAAGATGTTTTGTTGAATGAAAATATGGATACTGATCCTTTTGGCAACTAACATGCCACTGGGTTGGGCACCTATGTCATATATGATGAAGATCTAGTGCTCCTGTCATGTCCCCCGAAATAGTAGCATTGCAATACGAAGCATAGAAAACGAGATAAACAAAATACATGTCAAAGACATTAACTATTTTATTATCATAATTATAAGTATTAAATTTAATGTTGTAATACCAAAATATAAATATTAGCAATCTCATTATAATTATGATTACCAAAATAATATTACAATTATGATTATAAATATAATAGATATTATAATATACATGTCATTAAACAAACATATATTGTTTTAGTAATTACTATAATAATAATAAAGAAAACATAAAAGAAATAGTACTAAAATATGTGACTAAATAAACAAATGACAAATATAAATATTATTATAATCAGTATAATATAATAAATATTAAATAGAATATATAAAATCAATATCAAAATAAATATATACTATACTAATGGAAATATGTAAATATACATATAAATATAATGTAATACAAAATACGTATATATATTTACCAGCAGCAATGATTACCATATAAAAACAATGGATATATATTATGGTGCAACATTGATATCACTCTAAGTCAGCGGTTAAGAAAATATGGTAAAAAACAACATTTGATTTACATACAATGATTAAAATATACGGTAATCACTAATTAGAAAGGCAGCAATATATTCCTAAAAGCAACATCAACGATCAATACAAATAACCAAGGCAAGCAAAGTTAATATTATATTAGTCAAATTTTATACAATAAATGAAGGGATACGATGGGATTTTAGGGAAAAAGATAGATAGAAATTAATTAAAGGGCAAGGATTATCTAATGTGAAGGGTAGCATAATGATTAGTTAATAAAGGATAAAGAAAAGGCATCACATGGTTTCAAAAGGATACAACTATTCAAATGGACGTACCCCTCATAAAGGAGGCATCCCTTGGCATATAGAGATATAAATATAAGGAAAAGAGGTAGCAAGAAGGACATAGGGAAAATCAATCAGAAATCTTCATAAAGCAGTAGATTGGAAATGAGATAAATTATGAGAGATATATTTAATTAAGTGTTATTTCCGAGAATATATTTGAGAATATAAGATTGAAAGAGGCGAGTAAGGAATCAAAAAACGTGGAGAGATACAACAACTCAGGTGATGTATTCACTTAGCAATAATAGTTAGCATTTTCTAAATATAAGAACTAGATATTGTTAATTTGATTATTGATATAATGACTTCCTTTAATCTTAGCATAATGAGAATTATCATATGAAATGATGAACTTAAAGAACCATTGGTAAATGAAAATATATTTGATTATGGCATGAAATAAATCTTAGATGAAGGAAAATATATCTGACTGTTTAAAGATTGTCTACTATGTGCTTGTAAACCTATTAGGATGGATGGAACATGGGTGAAGTGGATTGCCTAAAAACCCCACTTTCAGCCCCTTAGGCCCTAGACAAGGGATTGGGCTTTGCAGCCCCTTAGGCCCTTGACTAGGGATTGGGTTATAGAAAGATGGGGGTCCCACCTAGGTCTCTACCCCTTAGGCCCAAGATATAGGATTGGGAAAGAGAAGGTGGTAGGCCTTAGGCCACTTGGATTCTATGGTTCCTCTCCCCTGATAGGATGAGTGTCTTTCGAGGTGTTTCCATGAGTGGAGTATGCAGGTACTAGGTCCCTAGGCAAGAAGGATTGTGATGAACAACCTCTTGAGCTTTACATAAGGGCTTTAGGGCTCCACCTATGGCACTCCTCTTATGTCTTCATTAATTTCTCTATGATTATGAATATATTTTGGATATCTAGATATTATTGCTAACATATATATATGTGTGTGGAAATGTTATTAAATTGGTGAATGCAGATTTCAATCTAGGATTATTTCGTTAGAGAAACACATTCCTTTTAGAAAGAAGAAACCCTAAACCTAATCAACAATCAAAATTCTAGGGAAAGCAAGCAAATTCAAGAGCAAGGCTAGGTAAGGGACATTATAGTGGTATCAGAGCATCTTTCCTGCCATCTTGTGCTTGCTTGAGCTGGTTGCTTGCATGCTTAAGCTACTTTCTTGCCTACTTGAGCTAGTTTCCTACTTGCTTGAGCTGGTTGCTTGCATGCTTAAGCTACTTGCTTGCCTACTTGAGCTAGTTGCCTACTTTCTTGAGCTGGTTGCTTGTATGCTTGAGCTACTTGCTTGCCTACTTGAGCTAGTTGCCTACTTGCTTGAGCTAGTTGCTTGTATGCTTGAGCTACTTCCCTATGTGCTTGAGTTGCTTGAGGTACTTGCTTGTGTGTTTGAGCTACCCGCTTGCTTTCTTAGCTACTTTCTTGTGTACTTGAGCTACTTTCTTGACTACTAGAGCTAGTTGCTTACTTGACCTAGTTGCTTGTGTGCTTGAGCTACCTACTAGTCTACTTGAGCTAGTTATTTGCTTGATTGAGCTACTTGTTTTCCTACTTGAGCTACTTTCCAGTGTGTTTGAGCTAGTTGCTTGCTTACTTGAGCTACTTGCTTGTGTGCTTCAGTTGGTTACTTTCTTGAGTTACTTGTTGGCTTGGTTGAGCTACTTGGTCTACTTTAATTTCTAACTTATGTGATTTTAAGTTATATTGCTTCACAAACTCCAACTCATAGGTTTTGAGAGTTATGGAAAAAATAGTAGAACGTAAGAATATTAGTTAATACATTGTCCTCATAACTAGAATAACCATCACTTGGGTTAGAAATTCCAACTCCTATCAAAGCTAATAACACCACCATAAGGAGAAACATCTGAAAATTACATATCTTAGGTTATGATTGCTTGAGGGCAAGCAATCTTGGGTGGGGTGGACTGTCATGTCCCCCAAAATAGTAGCATTGCAATACGAAGCATAGAAAATGAGATAAAAAAAAATGCATGTCAAAGACATTAACTATTTTATTATCATAATTATAAGTATTAAATTTAATGTTGTAATACCAAAATATAAATATTAACAATCTCATTATTATTATGATTACCAAAATAATATTACAATTATAATTATAAATATAATAGATATTATAATATACATGTCATTAAATGAACATATATTGTTTTAGTAATTACTATAATAATAATAAAGAAATCATAAAATAAATAGTACTGAAATATGTGACTAAATAAACAAATGACAAATATAAATATTAGTATAATCAGTATAATAGAATAAATATTAAATAGAATATATAAAATCAATATCAAAATAAATATATACTATACTAATGGAAATATGTAAATATACATATAAATATAATGTAATACAAAATACATATATATATTTACCAGCAACAATGATTACCATATAAAAACAATGGATATATATTATGGTGCAACATTGATATCACTCTAAGTCAGCGGTTGAGAAAATATGGTAAAAAACAACATTTGATTTTTACATACAATGATTAAAATATACGATAATCACTAATTAGAAAGGCAACAATATATTCCTAAAAGCAACATCAACGATCAATACAAATAACCAAGGCAAGCAAAGTTAATATTATATTAGTCAAATTTTATACAATAAATGAAGGGATACGATAGGATTTTAGGGAAAAAGATAGATAGAAATTAATTAAAGGGCAAGGATTATCTAATGTGAAGGGTAACATAATGATTAATTAATAAAGGATAAAGAAAAGGCATCGCATGGTTTCAAAAGGATACAACTATTCAAATGGATGTACCCCTCATAAAGGAGGCATCCCTTGGCATATAGAGATATAAATATAAGGAAAAGAGGTAGCAAGAAGGACATAGGGAAAATCAATCAGAAATCTTCATAAAGCAGCAGATTGGAAATGAGATAAATTATGATAGATATATTTAATTAAGTGTTATTTCCAAGAATATATTTGGGAATATAAGATGGAAAAAAGCTCAAAGTCGGGAAGGATGTCCTGCATCACGATAAAGAAAGGCTTATCCACTTTTTCAAAAAATATGAAGGAGTGGTGGCATGATCATATGATGACCTCAAGGGATATGATCCCAATATCATTGAACATACAATTGAGTTGGAAGAAGGTGCAAAACCGGTCCGCCAAAAATAGAGGTCAGTGAATCCCAATATTGAAGCACTAATGGCACAAGAATTAACAAAGCTAATCTAGTCAGATATTGTCTTCTCAATCAAGCATAGCATGTGTGTATCCAATTTGGTCTTAGATTGAAAGAAGAATGGAGATATCTGCCTATGTGTGGACTTTTGGGACCTAAATAGAGCATCCCTAAAGGATCATTATCCGCTACCTTCAATGGAGTCAATCTTGCAAATGGTGGTAGGATTAGAGATGTTCTCCTTATTACATGGCTTCTCTGGTTACAATCAAATCTAGGTTAAAGAAGAGGATCAAAATAAGACAATTTTTACTACCAAGTGGGGAATGTTTGCATACGCTAAGATGCTATTCAGCCTCTCAAACGCAGGAGCCATCTTCTAGCGGGCAATGGATATCGCTTTTAGTGAACTAATTAACAAAATCATCCTAATCTATTTGGATGATTTTATGGTGTTCTCCAAATCCAAAGATGACCATTTTGATCACCTTGAGATGGTTTCCAAGAAATTCCAGGAGTTTAGGGTATCGCTGAACCCAAAAAAATGTGTCTTCAGTCGATCCTAAGTGGGTGAAAGCAATCAAAGAGCTTTCCCTTCCGGTCAACAAGAAAGGCGTTAGTCCTTCTTGGGAAAGGTGAATTTTGTTGGAAAATTTATTTCAGATTTTGCAGGAATAATTAGGCCAATTTCCCTTGATGTTGAAAAAGGATCAAACATTTAAATGGAAAAAGGAAGCCAAAGATGCCTTTGAGAGAGTCAAGGATGCTATTTTCTTGGCTCCTCTTCTGGTAAATCGAGAATTATCAAAGGACTTCATAATGTATGTATTCAGTAGCAAGTCAAGCATTGCTACTGTCTTAACTCATAAAGATGATGAGGGCAAGGGAGAACATCTGATAGAATTTCACTCCCGGACCCTGAAGGAATATGAGATAAATTACAACTTTGTAGAGAGGAAAGCATTTGCAATAGTTAGGGGGCTCAAGAAGTTCTGACACTTAATATCTTGCAATAAGGTGATTGTCTATGTTGCACATTCTAACGTGCACAAATACATCATGGAAGGAGAGATCACCGAGAAAAGAGCCAATTGGATCACCAAGATTCTCAAATATGACATTGAGGTTAAGCCTACCAAGACCATTCAGGAAAGAGCATTTTTGTAAATACCTTGCGCATGAGGAAGAAATGGCCACCAAAGAAGAGCAGTCGAAGTTAGTCCTAATGAATGAGTCAGAGTCCAAAGGTTGTTGGCTGGTGGATAGAGTAAAATTTATGCATACAGGAAAATATTAAGGAGGACTTCCTTCTCAAAAGAGGAGATTCTACCAACTGTAAACCATCAGATACACGCTCATTGAAGGGATCCTGTTTAAGAGAAATTTTAATGATATTTTGTTGCGGTGTGTTACCACTGAGCAAGCATAAAGGATCCTCGGTACTTACCACAACAATTTCGTGAGCGGACATTTCTTCACAAAGACAACCGTCATCAAAATCATGTGTGCAGGATACTATTGGCCAACACTATTCAATGATTCCTACTCCTTGGTGAAAACTTGCAAGGAATGTTTGTTCTTCTTAGGAAGATGAAAGAATTCCCCATTGCCTCTTAATTCGATAGTGGTTGATGAGCCATTCACACAATGGGGTTTGAACTTCATTGGAATGATCAACCCAACCTCCAATACAGGATATAAATGGATCTTGATGGCCACAAACTACTTCATGAGATGGATTGAAGCCATGCCACTAAAGAATGTGACAGAGGTAGAGATAGTAGATTTCTTAGAGGAGCTGGTGATGAGATTTGGCCCACACAAAACTATCATCTCCGACAATGCTAAAGCTTTCCTAGGCTCTAAGGTAAGTCAATTGGCACTTATGCATGGCATATTCCATAAAACATCATCAAACTACTACCCGCAGGGGAATGACTTAGTCGAGTCAATAAAAAAGAATTTGGTCCAACTCCTCAAAAGAATCAGGTCAGAATACCAAATGGAATGGCATAAAAACCTCCAAATAGTGCTCTGAACAGACCGCATCACTCCTAAGCAAGTACTCAATACTTCAGCGTATGAGCTAGTATATGTAAATGAGGCATTATTGTGTATCTCTATGGAGATTTTGGTGCTGCAATTGCTAAAATATCTTGAGGTGGAACAAAATGACATAATGGAGGTGTAGTTAGCCAAGTTGCTAGAAGTACAAGAGAAAAGGGAAAAGTACCTAACAGCCATGACTAACCGCCAACAAGTGGTTAAAAGGTGGTTTGACAAGAAAGCATCCGATCAAGGTCTAAAGTGCAGAGACTTAGTGCCAAAATTTAATGAAAGGGCTATGAAGCCGGGTCAGCACGGGAAGTTTGACAGCCTTTGGGAAGACCCATTCAGAATAAAAATGCAAAGAGCATAATGCATATGAGTTAGAAACTATGGAAAAAGAAGTGCTGGGAATTCTGGTCAAGGAAATTCACTTGAAACTATTTAATTAAGCTTGCTACCCTACCGATGTAAATATGTCTATAATGTTTTTCCCTTCTTTCCCTTTTTGTTTTGTTTCCTTGTCTTTTTATTTATTCTATGGTTCGAGGCAGAAAGGAACAAGTAACCTATTAATTACAGAGAGTAAGGAAATAAACCGTAGATGAAAGGAGCAAAAAAATTAAACACCCACATGCAAAATTGAATTCATACATATATGCTGAAAAAGGAAAAGATAACCAAGTTGCAGAAGCCAAAGCAGACAACAAGATAGTTATATAAAGATATATTTTCATTATATATGTGCTTTGATATTTACATTGTCAAAATGGCTCAAAGGTCACACTTCTAAAAGCATATAATTCTATTCTACTTCTTTCATATATATGTTGCGAAAAGCCTTTTCAGGCATGTATACAAAAAACAAACTAATTGCTACAAGTTTTAAAAGCCAAAAATAAAAGCACGATAGTCTTTAGTCCAAAGCATGGGAAACAACAACAGACACATCAACAACAATGTCCACGATATCTTCATCCATAGGGGCATCATCATCAGCAACAACATCATTAGCAAGAGCAATGACCAGAGGCAAAGGGAACACAAGGTTCCTAAAGTCCGTGTACCAATCGATGTCGTAAAATGACACCATGTTGTAGATGCAAAACATGAAATGGTAGGCTTGAGTGACCCTCTGGCAGTGTTCATTGTGCGATTGGAGGTGAAAGCCACTCAGAAATAGTAGTGACGACACAACCGCGTCCTCTTCTATGAACCTCTGTAGGATGCTCGTGGTTGGTATGCCTCCACCATATGCAACATATTCTACTACCTCTTCGAGGCCATTCAGGTACTTCTGAGGAAATATTTATTTGACAAGATGAAGAATCAGAGGCTTGGGAATTCCTATATTCAGCATGGAGGTGACAAATTGCTAGTACACATTAGTGATAACTCGATACTTGTCCTCATATTCGAGGCAATCCCATCCCAAAACCCATTTCATGGATATAATAGCTAGTGAGTGCTTATTTTTCATCATCCTCTTCAAAAACTTAGTAGAAATCTCACCTAGGAAGGAAGTCTGAGACTTGTGACAAACTAGCGTAATTGGGGTATTCATGTTGGCAATCGCTTTGCAACTAGCTTGAAACTATGTCTGCAAAGTGCCTAAGTCTAGCCTATGAAAATGCTACGCACTGCAAATGCCAAACTGCTAAACCAATGACCTACTACCAAATTTTCTCTAATCATTAAGTGTGATTTTGCTACTGCTTAGATGCCTATTTATAGAAAAAGTGAGCAAATGCATGGTAATTTTCTTACCATAAACATGATGCTAATCAAGTACCAACTTGAAATTTGTGCCTGAGCTTGTTCAAATTTCCCACCTACTTGTGTCTACTGAGTATGGTTTGTTGTGTGCAAAACTAATAAAGGCTAATTAATTAGCCTAAGCCAGTGGCACCAATTGGTGGTGTTATGCACAGCCAGGGACTGAGGTGTCATTCTCTAGGTGTTTTGCTTATTCTAAGGTAGAGCTCATATCTTTTCAAATGTTGATCGCATCTTTGGCTTAATCATTCCTTCTGGGATATTAATTACCAATGCATAAGAATGCTTAAGCTGCTAGCAAAGCATCAACTCAAGTTCCAAGAAAATCACTCTGTACAATATAGTTGCTAATTGCAATTATGAACTCTTGTCACATACAAATGGCAAGTGATTCATCTCACACAAGCCAAGGGTTGGCAGTACATGCTAAATTAAATGCAAAAAGGTAACTCCTGTCTACCACCTTGAGGAAAAATAGCTAAGTGTTGCATGCAAAATTTTAAAGCACTTAAAAGGTCTTTTCAAATATGTTGCCCAAAATAAAAAAAAAATTCTAGCACACAGCTAGAGCCGAGGTAAAGTTGCAGAAAAATTCAAGCTAAGCAAAAGCTTCCCTCAAATAAAAATGGTAGAGGGTTTAAGCCAAGGATTACAGGGAGGGGCAATGAAAAGCTTATTTAAAGCCATGCGAGGAGCACCAATCATCAATATATTTGAAGACATTTCCTATGCCACACTAGGTATTCCTGACAAGCGAAAGTGGGAAAACATAAAAGAGCTAGACAAGCCCAAAGGCTATAGAGAAAAAATTAATTTAGGAGGACTGGGATAATATTCATGATCCATTTCTTGCAAAAAACCCTAAAGGATTGAGGGAAGCTTCCTACACAAGAATGAAGGTGTCCAAAAAGACAATGTTGACGATAGATAAAGTATGGTTCAACGGGCTTCCTCAATACATGGTCCCATTTGTGCACTACTACCTAGAATTGGTTGATGCAACCATTAAGCATTTCAACCCAAGCACCAAGACTATTGAAGGTAGGACTCTGTCAGTTAACATCACTCCAGGAGCCATCCGGAATATGCTATGTATTCTTGACCATAAGCAAAGAGGGATGACAAAGGAGGAATTCACTCCTAAACAGGGGGACCATATATGGAGCACCAGGAATAAGGCTTTGGATTTTTATAACGAAGAATCCAAAAGCTTCGAAGTAGAGCAAGGGAAGCCACCAAGAATTCTGGTGCAGAATGACACTTTCGCAAAAGACCTGCAAGATGCCTTTTCAATGATGGAATTTTTTCAGTCTAGACATCGACAAGGAGGTGCACGCATTTCAATTGGGCCCAGGTTTCCAGTTTCGCATGCACAAATCTTATTTTTGGTATGATTTTGTAGAGTACCTCGTAAAGAAAATGATAGAGAAAATTAACAAATACAAAGCTGAACGAAAATTCAAATTTCTTTCCTATCTCCATATCTTTTTGCATCAAAACCCTGATTTCTTTGATGAGCGGGTGAAGTTGTCTATTTTTGATGAAAGGAATAGAAGAAAGCCAATTTCTATCTGGACTCCTCTCCTCTCTTCCACTTTTGATTAATATGCATTTTCAGATGATTTCTTGACTCTGATTTTGCAAGATTTGGAAGGAGAAGATAGTATTAATCAGCTCACTTTGGTGTAAATAAAGTATATGTAGAATTTCATTACCATATGTGATTGATTCTTCGGAGTGGATTTTACATTCATCTAAATGTGAGGCTTCACCGATGAACCATTTCACCTTCTGACATGTGTGACAAATCGAGTGCTGGCCCTGGAATTATTCTGGCAAGAGTGCATTATTGATATTACCTTTTGTAGTGGGAAAAAAGGCCAAGAGGAAGGGATTCTTCACCTATCCACAAAGTTTCAAAATAATGGCCATAAAAAAGAAGCAGACACACTCGCTATTGCAGGCTAAGCTGGCTCATTTAGGGTTGGTAATGATCTGCAACAAGTGGGAATACAACCCTTTCAATGATCTACCATATGAGCATATCAAGGTACCTCACAACTCTCGGCCTTACTGGGAGAGGAGGCACAACCTGCTAGAGGATGAAGATGTATTGTTGGTTGAACTAATTCATATTCCCATGGAGGATAGTAGGCCACCATGGCATAGGTTCTATTTCGTTGAGGTGGATTATGATGAGAACTTCAAAATGAGAAAAACTCTGTACAATAGGTTGAGAAATGAAGAAGAATGGAATATAGATAGGATCAGAGCCTCTAGGTGTATCACCAAGAGACAAAACAACTCAATGCATCTATGAAAGCATGCTGAAGGATGAAGAGTTTGAAAAGCTATGGGATGATGAGCATCCTGCTTCAGACTGAAGTGCTAGTGGAGGCAATGACCCCGATGAAGGAGAAGAACAGGCAGAGGAGGAAGCCGATACATCGACGTCCTTCACTCAATAAAAGAAGTCCACAGGGCAACCTACCTATATCACTTCAAATGTGTGACTAAATATATCAAGAGCCTTGTGGACACTCACTTGGGCCTCAAAAACAACAAGAGTATCCCAACAAAAACAACTAGAGATTATGGAGATCAGAGACTCCATGCCTACTAAATGACAGTACACAAAAGCTATACTGAGGGAGGGTTCACAAGAGTTTATCGCAAGCCAAGTACTTACAGTGAACCAGGAGTCTGAAGTAAGTGAGGAGCCAACAACAAGCAGAGCACTACCAACATCCAGTCAGCAGGTAACGTTCACTCCTTCTCTCACTTCTCAATCTTTAGTATCCTCTGCCATTCTCGTGGTGCCTCTCACTACAAGTGTCGGCCCTACTTTCTCTACCCCTACCAAAAATTTTGTGGGAAGTTTCTCTCAATTTTCCCAGACTATACCATCTATCTTAATGCCTTCGCAAACCTTAACACCAGCTATCTCTGTTCAATCTCTCCCCGCCTCTCTTTATGAAGGCTCAGGCACCCTTGGTACCCCTATTGCTACTGCTACCTTAGATCCGACCCAATTTTCCCAAAAAATGAACTCAATTATGACTACCCCATCACAATAGCAACTGATGAGCCCTTCCGTTGGTTTACAAACCAAACTATGGTAGGTTCCCTTTT
>VDFB02186334.1:0-38357 GCA_007258455.2 Sequoia sempervirens
TCCTCATTTACTATTAATTAAGGCCTTTAACTATATATATATATATATATATATATATATATATATATAAAATTTAATTTAATTTTATTTCATGTGATCTCTTATTAGCTTTAACTCAATAAAAAAATTCTTTCTATTAAAGATCATCTACAGTTACCATAGATTGATGAAATAATTTCTCCGTGCAAGAATTTAGATTGATTTGTGATTTGGGTAGAAAAAGTCGGTTGATACTTCCAAAACTATTGGACCAAGCATGGAAATTGAGGAATAAAATAGATTATTAAAGTTGGTTGATACTTACATTATTTGTTTTATCAGAATGTCATTGTAAACACATGGTGAGTTCTTCATTTTAGTATTGCAATAAAAGAAGTTATATAGTTCATAGGGGAAAGGGCTGAGTAGTTGTCATGGCTTAGTGATCAGAGGCAGGGACAGTATTTGTTTTCACCCTTTATTTTGGTAGAGTTTTTGTAATGAAGGCGTATCAATGTTTTCGAGGCATTTGAGAGACTTGTCATTCTTGCCCACTCTCATGCTTAGTGTTCTCACTGCACTCTTTTTATATCAATTATATTCATGATGCATTCAATTATTATAATAAGCATTTGGTTTGCCTGATCATTGAAAGTTTCAAGGGCGTTACTATTGTGCATGAGATGGCTGGACCACAGTATCTTCATCCAATGAGAAAATCTGTTGTAATCTGTGGCAACATTCCACAATTACAAGTAGCACTAATACTATGGGCTTTAATGGATGGTGTTCGAAATGCAGGGGAAAACCAAGGAGGAGGAGGAGAGCTTGGAATGTGTATGGAGAAGTGCTTATGTATACTGGCCATTAAAGGCTTCGATGCCAATAATTTGATTGGATTTGAGTTGCAGAAGCCCTTCTCCACCGGTGGAAGTCATATGTCAAATGTAAAATTGCATAGAGTTATAAAATGTTCAGTGTGCAAATTTGGCACAATTTATAGGTTGGTACATGGTATCCAAAACATATACCACGACACTACAATTTCAATTTTAATTTTTTCTGAATTATCTTATTTTTTAATGGAAACCTTACTCATTGTTCTCTTTTAATAAAAGTTTAAATGAAGTTATAGATAACCTAATAGTGTTAAGGGTTTAAATAATAGTTGTTTAGGCCAAATTTGTGTTATTTTAAATGCATTGGTTACAACTTCAACATGGGCATTTTATGGTATTTATTAGTTTTTTATAAAATTATTTTTGGTAATTGTTTATTATAGTTTGTGTGTGGTTTGATTTTAATATATTGTATGAGTTATATTTTGATATATAAGATTTTTATATGTGTTTATATCGTGTAATTTTTTAATAAATTAAAATTTGAAATATAAGGCTTTTTTATATTTCTTTGGGAATCAATATTTTTAATAAGCTCTTTATTATGCTTAAGGATTGACTTATTCTCTTAACAATTAATTATAAAACCCAAATTCTTATTATGCTATGCTATTATTATTGACTATCACTCATTTTTTTTTTTTTATAGTTTCAATATAGAACTATAAATCTATTTAGGATTTACAATGTTATATTCAAGTAAGATAGAAGCATGCACAAATATTTACATATATTATTGTTAAGGTTCGATAATCAAAGCAATCTTGTAGCTACACATAAAACAAATTTTTCATTGCTCATCTTTATTGGTTGATCAATGTCTAATTGTATTCCCAAAGATAACTTCCAAGCTAGCTTGGGTGATGGAAAATTTGTTAATGGGATTTATATTTAGCATTAGTATTTTCGTATTTGTGTCATTATAGTCGATGTAGATTTGTTAGGTTGTGTCAAAAAAATTATACCTTTCACAAAGGATGGTGTACATGCACTTAAACTCTTTTTGAAATGCACTCCAAAATCCCTAGAATGAATATGCATGTTAAATGTTTTACAATTTGATCTCTTTTAGTGTATTTTGTTGATTGTCTCATTCAAAATTCTACTATAAACATTATATTTGGTTCACAATAGTTAGACTTTAAATTCAATTGAAGTGAAGGATGTAATAAGACCATAAAAATAATACCAAGAAAGAAATAAGAAAATTTGAATAAAAAAGAAATGGATAGAAAGCAATCTCCTCACCTGTGAGGGAAGCACTATCATTCAAAGTTAGGGCTAGAGTTCAATTAGAGTTACCTGGTTATGGGACAATTAGGGTTAAGGTTCAATCAAGATTCAATTAGGCTTAAGATTTAATTAGGGTAAGGGTTAAGGTTAGGGTTGGGGGTAGGGTTAAATTAGGCTAAGGGATAGTATTAGTGTTAGGGTTAGGGTTCAAGTAGAGTTTTGATTCAATTAGAGTTATGATACAATTACAATTATTGCTAAATTAGGGTTATAATGTAATTAGGGTTAGGGCTTAATTAGCATGCAATTAACATTCAATTAGCATTCTCTAGTTTAATTAGATTTAGGGTTAAAATTAATGTTCAATTAGATTTACAATTAGGGTTTGAAGTAGGGTTCAATTAGGTTAGGGTTAGGGTATAATTATAATTATAGTTCAATTAGGGTTAGGGTTAGGGTTAGGCTTAAATTAGGATTAGGGTTAAGGCTAGGGTTCATTTGGGGTTAGGGTTATAAGATAATCTTCAAGTTAGGTTTAGGGTTAAATTAGGGTTATGTTTCAATTAAGTTTACAATTAATTTTAGGGTTAAGGCTGTGATTCAAATTGGGTTAGGATTTAATAGCTGTTAAGGTTATAGTTCAAATAAAATTAGGGTTAGAATTAAATTATGGTTAGGGTTTAATTAAGGTTATGGTTAGAGTTTAATTAAGGTTACTATTCACTTAGGGTTAGGGTTCAATTAGTATTCAATTCGGGTTAGGGATCAATTAAGGTTACAATTCAATAAGGGTTTAATTAAGGTTAGGGTTAAGGTTAGTATTAAATTAGGGTTAGGGTTGGAGTTATGGTTCAATTAAGGTAAGGATTATTGTTTGTTTTAGGGTTAGAGTTTAATTAGAGTTCTCTAGGGTTTTCATACAATTAGGGTTAGGGTTCAATTAGACCTAGGGTTAGGATTACAGTTCAATTAGTGTTAGAGTTAGGGTTACAATAAGAGTTCAATCAGGTTAGGGTTAAGGTTTGATTAGTGTGAGTCAGGGTTACAACAAGAGTTCAATTGGGTTAGAGTTATGGTTTAATTAAGATTACAGTTTCATTAGGGGTAGGGTTAGGGATAGGGTTCATTTACGATTAGGGTTTAATTAGGGTTGTAAGATAAACCTTTAGGTTAGTGTTAGGGTTACAGTTAGGTTGCACTAAGGACCTTAGATTAGGATTAAGGCTCATTTAGGGATATGGTTAGGGTTAGCATTCAAATTTGGTTAGGGTTTAATAAGGGTTAAAGTTATGGTTCAATTTAATTTAGGGTTAGGGTTAGGTTTGGAATTGGAGTTTAATTAGGCTTATAGTTAGAATTAAAGGGTTACCATTAGAATTAGGGTTAGTGTTAGAAGTATGATTAACCCTTAGGGTTAGGGCTCAATTATGATTCAAATAGGGTTAGGGTTCAGGTTCAATTAGGATTATAATTAAGGTTAGGTTAGGGTTAGGGTTCAATTATGGTTCATTCACTAACTTCATTAAGGTTCATTCAATAAGGGTTTAATTAGGGTTCGGGTTAAGTTATGATTAGGGTTGGAGTTAGGGTTCAATTAAGTTAAGGATTATTATTTATTTTAGGGTTAGGGTTCAATTATAGTTATCTAGGGTTATGATACAATTCGGGTTAGGGCTCAATTAATGTTAGGACTTAATTAGGATTAGGGTTCAATTAGCATTCAATTAGGGTTAGGGTTCAATTATAGCTACAGTTAGGATTAGAGTTCAATTAGTGTTGAGTTATGGTTAGAATAAGAGTTGAATTAGGTTAGGGTTAGGGTTTAATTAGGATTAAGGTTTTATTAGGGATACAATTAAGAATAGGGTTCAATTAGGGTTAGGGTTAGGGTTTAGTTAGGATTGTAAGATAAATCTTCAAGTTAGGGTTAGGTTTCAATTATTGTTAGGTTAAGGTTAAGGTTTACTTAGGGTTAAGGTTAGGTTTAACATTCAATTTTGGTTAAAGGGTTTAATAAAGGATAAAGTTAGGGTTCAATTAAATTTAGGGTTAGGGTCAGGTTTGAAATTAGGGTTCAATTAGGCTTATACTTAGAATTAGGGTTACCATTAAAATTAGGGTTATTGTTAGAACTATGATTACGATTAGGGTTAGCGATCAATTATAGTTCAATTAGGGTTAGGGTTAAGGTTTAGGTTCAATTAGGGTTACAATTATGGTAACATTAGGGTTAGGGTTCAATTAGGATTCAATCAAGGTTAGGGTTCAAGCTGAATTAGGGTTTGATTTGTAGTAGCTTCGACATCATATATAGAGATGTGTGACATGCTATGGTCTCAACGCCCTTATGAGGTAGTGATGAGTTCCACTCTCCTATCCCTATTGATCGATTGCACTCGTGGGGGGCCCTCAGTCTATCGAGTGCCTCTCCCTCACCCTCCAAGTATTTTCTTAGGAGAGGGGCGGGGGAGTGTCGTCAACCCTCATCCTCCTAGCTATAATAGTAGGGGTTGGACTCTAGGCCCCTGGGGTCCTCTCCCATAGGTCGAGCGCCCCCTCCCCACTATAGAGAGTTTGGATACGTGGATAGTTTAAATAGTTTGAATAGGGGCTATGCCACTGCTGTGTGTGGTGCCGATAGATTCACCACCCCATCATCGCAATCAGACATTGCAGGCTGAGCATCGAGGAGTTTCAAGGAAAACTCCAACAATAGGGATGGTAACCATAGGCTCACTAGGCCGGGGAAGGGCACCCTTTCTCGCAGAAACAGACTAACGGGAGCGTTAAGTAGTAAGCGATGAGTGAATGGGTTTCAATTACACTTCATGGGAAAATGGAATGATGACCTTTACTTTAGGCACCCCCTAGGGTGACCTATCCACCCCCCACTATAGAAAAGGCCTTATAGATAGTAGGGAGCGAGCGGGGCCCCTATACAAATTATCCACCCTTTCTATATTATAGTGGGGGGCCCATTATAGAGTAGGCCCCCTCGATATGAAGTGCTGATTTTCTACTCTATCGATTGTGATACCATAGTGGCTGCGGTCGGTTGTCGGGTGTGGGGGAATTCAAGGGGCCTCCCACCCCAAATGAACGTGCCAATTGGGTGGGTGGGTGGGAAGCAAGACCAACCCCACTAAATTATACTTAGGGTTTCATTAAGTTTAGAGTTTAATTAGGTTAACGATAAAGATTAGGGTTACGTTTCAATTAGGGTTATAGTTTATTTATGGTAAGGGTTAAGGTTAGGGTTAAGTTTCAATTATGGTTAGGGTTATGTTTGTGATACAAATAGTATTATGTTTAAGGTTTAATTAGGGTCAAGATTATGGTTCAATTAGGTTAGGGTTATAATTCAACATGAATTGTAGTCATTCTAACAATATCACTATTTCTAACCCAACACTACTCTAAAGTAAAGCTAATTGTAACACTAATTGTAACTCTAACCCTAACCCTAACCTCAACCCTTAAACTAACACATATTCTAACTATAGCTCTAACCCTAACCATAACTCTAATCTTAACTCTACTCTTAACCCTAATTCTAAAATTAACACTAGTTTTATATGTAACCCTAATCCTTCTATTACTAACCCTAACCCCAACACTAACACTATTTCTAACCCTGACCCTAACTCTAAATCTATTTCTAACCCTAACCCTAACCCTAACCCATATTCAAAAACTAACATTAATTCTAATTGTAACCTTGACCTTAACCCTAAACCTAAATATAAACCTAAACCTAATTCTAAAAATAACACTAATTTTAATTCTAACCCTAATCCCAATCCCAACCCTAATTATATTTGTAACCCTAACCCTAGTCCTAATTCTAACCGTAATCTTCATCCTAATCCTAACCTTAACCCTAATCCTAACTTTAACCCTAACCCTAATCCTAATTGTATCTTTAACATTTATCCTAGCCCTAACGCTAACCCTAACCCTAACCTTACCCTTAACACTAACCCTAACTTTATTCTTAACCATAATCCTATCGCTAACCCTAATTCTATCTCTAATAATAATATAATGCTAATTATATCTCTAACATTAACACTACCCTTAACCATAACCCTAACCAAAACCCACATTTTATATTTAACCTTAACCCTAACCCTAACCCCGTCCCCAACCCTAACTCTAATTCAAACCCTAACCCTTACCTTGATCTAAACCCCAACCCTTATCCAAATCCTAACCCTAATCCATATTTTATCTATAATTCTAACCCTAACTCTAACCTTATCCATAACCCTAACTCTAACTCAAACCCTATCCCTAACCATCACATGTATTCTATCTCTAATTCTAACCATAACACTAAACTCAAAGTCTAATTCTAACCCTAACCCTAGCCCTATTTCTATCTCTAAACCTAAACTTAACTTTAACCCTAATCCTAACACTAACCCTATCCCTAACCCTAACCCTAACCTTAACCATAACCTTATCCCAGCCATAACTCTAATCCTAACCCTAAACCTAACCCTAACCCTAAACCTAACCCTAATCCTTATTCTATCCCTAAACCTAACCCTAATGTTAATCATAATCCAAACCCTAACACTAACCCTAACCCTAACATTAACCATAACCTTACTATTAACCCTAATTTTATCTCTAACCCTTTCCCTAACCCTAATTCTATCTCTAAACGCAACCCTATTCCTAACCCTAACCTTACCCTAACCTTAACCATAACCGTAACCTTAATCCCAATTTTATCTCTAATCCTAACCCTAACCCTAACCATAACCCTATCACCAATCACAATCTTGAACCCCAACCTTAACCTTAAATTCCTAACCCTAACTGTAACCCTAACCCTAATTATTTTGTCTTCCATGTTGCATTGCGAATGCTACTAGCAAATATATATATTATTTATTAATTTAATATATATAAAAACACCGAGAGATGAGGTGTCTATTTTTTCAATCAATTAGTCACATAAAAGTGCAATAGACGCCTCGAGAAGGATATCTCTTAGTGATTTTATATATATTATTAATAAATAATATATATATGCTAGTATTAATACTTTATCCATTTTATACTTTAAAGAGGCCATCAGATTACTATGGGGAAATTTCTTTTAGGTCCTTGGAAAGATTAGCTTTATCCTTGTGTTAGAGGTGTGGGTAGCAAGTGTGCAAATCTCTAGATGATTTTGAAGTAAAAAATGTTCTTTTTAATGCACCAATTAAAGAGATTTTTTTTCTCTTATATGTGAATGGTTGTTTGATGAATGCTTGATGATTTTAGGATGTGAATTAATGTCTTTAAATACTAGTGCGTAGCAATAATGTTGCAAAGCATGTACTAAACCAGATCATGGTGAGAAGAAAATGGGTGGAAATTTGAAAATTTGAACATTTAAGGCTAGATCCATAGGTGTAAGATTGATATGTGCTTGTGGGGGAGACATGATAGGGTAGTAGGATCTATGTCAAGAGTGAATGTCTAGGCATAGGGGATATAATAAATGTTAGGTGTATAGGAATATGTGTAGAAACAAATGATATAAAGTCACATGCACAAGAATGTGTGTAAAGGGGGATTGGGGAATGATTTGAACTTCACACAAGATTGTGCCATTTTTGACATGTATTTTCCTTAAAACAATATCTTAAAATGTGCCAAAAACTAAGTAGGAATTGGCATGGCTATACATTGTAAACATACAAATTTTTCAATTGAATCAAGTTTTAAAGTCGAGATTCATTGTCTTCCTTAATGCAACCAATGTTTCAGTTTATATCTTTTTATTGTCCTTGTTCATTTTTAAAATGTTAATTACGTTGAAGGCAACCCTTATATGAATTGAATTAGATGACAACGTAGATCGATGATCCACATTTATGGAGAGACGTGCAAGATGATTGCGATGTTTGGAATTTTCAAATAATTTTCACTTTTTTTGTTGTTTTATTTTTTACTTGTCTTTTTTTCCTTCACAAGCAACTAGATGATTTTCGATGTAATAAGCACTAATAATGATTTCTTTGACTTTATTAAAAAGGTCAAATCATTTTGGAGGATTTATTTGAAAAAATATTTTATTATATTCTTTATGTAAAAAAATTAGAACTTAATTTTTTATTTTTATTTTAAACTTTTTAAACTTAAATTTTTAGCTTTCATTTATTTATAACATATATAAATAATAAATATAATTTATACATAGTTAATTATATAATTAGAACTTTTGAAATATGTATTTTTTGATTCATAAAAGTGGGGGTGTGGGGCCACACCCATATATATATATATTGCTTTAGAAAAAATACATATTTGTCCAACAGGGCTTCGAGATCTTCATAATAGGTTTGTAATAGTGTGATTGTTACAAAATTGGGCTTGAGATAGCAAAGCCCATACGACATGAAGAACCTATTTAACCAACTGTTTGACTAGATATCTATCGGGTGATAATACAACAAAATGCCCATTAACCATTATCGAACATAATACCATTTCTAAAGAAGTTTCAGCTAGCCATTACTACGTGATCTTCATTTGAGTTTGTGTTCCAAACAAAGGACCAGTCTGTATCTCCAGAGTGGGTGATTCTTGCACCTGTCTTTAAGAAATTGATGCCCATCTTTGCCTTAGAGCGCCATGAATTACCATTAGATCCTATTGCATGAATTATAAATGGGCTCCACAGTCCTTGGCAAAAAATTGTTAAGAGGCCAAAATAATCTGTTCGAATGTAGGCTGAGACTAGACATTGCACTGTCCAAGCAACTCTTCATATCTCCACACCATTTTGTCTTTACTAGCTTACCCATTAGAATTTTCACACACTCCATTTTCTCCCTACATTCAAGCAACACAACACAAAACATGGAAGACACATCAAAATTAACATTATATCCATGAGAAGTACTTACATATTGGTCACCCAACACCATCTTGATGAAAACATGGAAGCCACATCAAAACTAACATTATATTTGTGAAATGTACTTACATATTGGTCACCCAACACCATCTTGATGAAAACATGGAAGCCACATCAAAATTAACATTATATCTATGAGAAGTACTTACATATTGGTCACCCAACACCATCTTGATGAAAAAATGGAAGCCACATCAAAATTAACATTATATCTGTGAGAAGTACTCACATATTGGTCACCCAACACCATCTTGATGACATGTAACATAATCAAGGATTTGGTCTTGAAAACCTTCTTTAGTCTAGCCTCTATGATTTTTCCCTTGAATGCCATTTGGCGAGTCTTTGTAGATAAACAAATAGATGTGCCCATGGTCGGGTTGCATAACACAACGAATTAAGCGAGACAATGATATGAAGATTTGTAAGGGGGTGGAAATAATTGCTCGACATATATGCAAAATAGGGAGGATGGTTTTTGTAGAAATGCAGTTGTAGAGATAAACCATTTGAGTAGTGGATTGTATTGTAATAGGGTAACCCCCTAAAATAGTGTTTCTTCATCCATGGAGATTAGCTAGTAAGATCATAGAGATTTGCTAGTGAGGCAGTTGTATTTTCCAGTTAGGAATTCTTGTAACCAATGAGGTTCCTTTGCTAGTGAGGCATACTTGTAACCAGTGAGGTTCCTTTTCCGGTGAGGCACAAAAGTAGCTAGTGAGACTCTGTAATCAGTGGGATTTTATTAAGCCAGTGAGACAATTTTCCCAAGTGGTTCTTTTATCCCTATGAGGGTTTTCCACTCATAAAAATACTGTGTTATGGTTCTTTTGTGATCTATGTGGTTATCATGATTCGTGCAACTTAGTCTTGCAACTTCCTTTATGTACTTTGTAACATTTGAGTTTTTCATGTGGTTTAAGGATTTGATTTTGGCTATCACATTTGAATACATTCTTGAAATGGAACATTCCATGGTTACAAAGAAGTTATGTGTTTTGAAAAATAATTGAATTGAATTTGGTTATTAAAACACTGATTCACCCCCCTCTTAGTGTTTTCCGTACTCCAACACAACCATGATGGAGATGATGTGCAATGTGCATCATCTTCTAGCCCCAACACAACATTTAAACTTGATGCAAGCAATAAATATTGTACAAGAGCCTCCACCATGGCACATCATCTCTTGGAAGGAATCATTGAATAACTCTCAAAGCCAAATTCAAGTTGAGAAAGGTTTTGTTTGGTGCCTCTTACGAGGTGCTACACCCTGAATAAATTTAGCGAGCTGTGGCCAAACTCAACACTCCATTCAAGCTTGGTGCAGCCATCTAAAAACAACAATATCACTCTTTTAGAACCATCCATATCTCCATCTCATTTCCCATGCAACAAATGGCACAACTCCAAAAAATAGTAGAGCTATCAGTAGATATTTGTTGTGCCAATGGTGTCGTACTAATTGACGTGGTAGTGAGCCCACAATTGATCCAAAATCTCTCAGAGCCACTCGATCTCGAGCACAAAATCAATAGGGGAGAGGACCCAGTAGTTGTGCACCCTAACTTCACGCTTCTCAAAATGCGACATGGAAATTTCAAATCACTCCCAATTTTTTACAGCAGCTTACTTGGCAAGTCCCCTACTTATAACTTTTGTTTTAGTGCCACATCATCAAATATGATGCCACATCAACATGCTTTTTGTCAAGGTGTCCAAGAAGGTCCAAAAAAAAGTGAGACCAATATTTGTGCATTCACATCAGGGGTAGTTGAGTGTTGATGTGGCATCACATGATTGGTTGCTTTTTAGATCAAAGGAATACATTTTGTTTAATTATGGGTAGTCAAGTCACAACTATTGGGCATTATATAAACAACTACTATCACAACTATTGAAACATGCTCAACTACTGGGTCATCTCCCCTAGATAGCGGGAAATGCCAAAAGTACTTTCATTAAAACATTGGGCCATTGGTATTATGTAAGCTGGTGTGGAAGCGGGTCCAAGATTATCATTTCACATGAAAGTTTAGTAATTATAACAAGCTTGCAATTTTCTTTTAAAATTTATAAGGCCAGCTCCCACCTTATTAATACTTGCTTAATTTGTTTGTTTGTTTTTTTTTTTTTGTAAAAAAAATTAATATTGAAACAAGCAAACAAATTACATACATAGAATCAAAGCAACGATCTGAATAGCTGTAGAAAATGCTGCGATTGCAGCAAACCAAGATATGATAGGGGAAAAAATAAATTAGTTATTGTAATTATATTTCTTAATATTTTTTTAGGTAAAGATATATTTTTAAATTATTATTTGACAATCTATTTGAGTATTATATTTTAACTTTTATTCTGATTGCTTGTAAATTTTTACCTGTTATTATTGATTTGGATGGTAGTGTTATTACTAGAAAATATGAGGAATCTTTGGGCCACTCAATTAGCATGTATTATTTCCACAAGGTAATCGTGAAGCACATCCACATTCATTTTTTAACTATATTTGATTTATTAATTTCTTTTTGTTCTCTATTTATTTGCTAGGAATCAATATGCATAATTTGAAATGAAAGAATTGTGGGTGTTTCAAAATGATGGTCAATTTATGTAGTGGTAGACATCTTTTTTGTTCATTTCGACAAATTGTTTGTTCAAGGTATAAGGTTTACAAATCTTGCAAATTGCATTTGTAAGCATATTTTGTAGTCCTTAACATAAGTTAAATTGTCTAACATTGAACTAGATTATACATCATACAAAAATGTTAGTTGTTGATCTAGAAGAAAAACAAAGAGGACATTAAAGGGCTTCATTCTCACATATTTGTGAGAGCAAATTGCATTTGTAAGCATGTTTTGTAGTCCTTAACATAAATTAAATTGTCTAACATTGAACTAGACTATACATCATACAAAAATGTTGAGGTAGTTGTTGATCTAGAAGAATAACAAAGAGGATATTAAAGGGCTTCATTTGACATATTTGTGAGAATATCTTGTAATTTGATGAAGGAATAATTCTCATAGCACATGAAGCACTTGGACAACCAAGCTCTACCGCCTTTGGCATTTCCACACTCTTAGCGAATACTAGCATTTACTTCTCGTGAACACCTAAAACATTCCTTCACAATTGTGTCTCCTCAACATTAGAGGAGACCATACGCTCTTTATGGAGTTTTCCTAGAGATGGAGGTATTGAAACCATTTGTTGATGACGTATTCATTACAAGATTATTAAGAACTATGTTCAAGTTGCTCTCAAATTTAATGCAGATGGCGGTACTCAAACTAATCTGTATTTCAAGAGCGACGGACATTTTGCTGTGAGTAGAGGCATCTCGTTGTGAGCATAGTCAAACTCATTCACGTTTCCATTATGCAGTTTGATTTTCATGGGAACTGTTTGATTGAAAAAGGTGATTTTCATGGCAACCGTTTGATTGTGAAAATGTATTATGAGGTCGTTGAATCTTTCTGAGTTATCTCGTGATTTGTTAGAGTAGCGTTCTTGTGTTGAGGTCATGATTTGTTGCGTTTTGTTTTCAGTTGGTTGGTAAGCATACCCAGTAAGGAAGAATGAGTATGGTGGCTTTTCTTCTTGCAACGCAACATTATTATTTGGACAGAGCCGTTCTATATTTGTGTCAGTCACTATATATTTGAACATGATCTCCAGTCTGTAATTTTAGAACAATGTTTATTATTGCCATTGGATACGCGGTTCTTGTAAATGATTCCTCATGTGTTTGAGGCACACAGGAGTGCCATTATCCAATGATGTGAGTTGTATTGTTACGCCTCTGTGATCCTTGGCGCCAGAGGATTAGACTGTTGGTTGAGACTTGTACATTGTGTATACCATAGATAGGAGGTTCGCGTGGGTGGTGCTTTGAGAAGGGGCGCAATTGATGTCTCAGTTGAAACATGACTTCAATGTTTATTATGTTATGCACAGGATGTATTATCTCTACAATGATTAAGAGGGGATCGAATTCCATAAAATCTTTTAAAATTGTATTGAAGACAATAAAAACAAAAAAAACAAAGCTCTTGATTGCCCCATGAAACTGCCAGGCCGCTGTAGGGAATGACAACAAAGTTTATAGAATTACATTATTTTTAGTTCGAAGGGAATGTCTCTTAATCTTCCACAGGAGTGGTGAAATAAAGGGCCATACCATTTTGTTTAAATCTGGGAGAGGAAAACAGAGGGGGGTCCGCTGCTCCAACCGAGAATGTGAAAAGGAGATCATAGTAAAGGAGATACAGAGGATTAGAGAGAGTAACTGTGTAAAGGAAGGCAGTGCTGTGGAATTGCTGAAGAAAGAGCAGAGAGTGGTATGGGAAATAGATAACCAGACAGAGTGGAATTAGAGTTGAATCAAAACAGAGAAGAAATCTTGGATAGAAAAACCAGATCCATAGGGGATATAAGAAGAGGACAATATATGGACAAGGATAACTACTGTACTGGTGAATCCACCTTGAAATAGAAGATTCATTCTGATTTTTATTGTGTCATGAATCACTGGTCTATTTAGTTTTTGAATACAAATTGAATTGATTTGAATACAAATCATTGGATAAGTTGTAGATTGATTGTTTTTCTTTATTTGTACTCTGAAATTGAAATTTGGCAGCCTTGCGATACAATCTGGTAAGATTCCTTCCCTTGGTCTGCATTAAATAACCAGGCTCTCTTCGTTCCCATGATCTTCTGGCGCTCTGATACCACTTTTTGGAGGAGCATAAATGTACAAAACAAAATTATTAAGAAACTGATACATGGTGCTCAATATATAGAGGTATTTCCAGTTATAGAGAATCTTCAAATATGGAATTCATTTACATCTACAGAGCTGTTACAAAATTATTACATGCAATAACCTATATTTAGATCTTGCTTAAAATAACACTTACATATTAATGCATTATGGTAGGGAGAAGTTAAAATTTCAAACAATTCTGATGCTCACAGAGGATGAAACTTGAATCAATATATCAAATTAAGGGGAAAATATTGATGATGTGTATCCAACTTTAATGGATCAATAAGGAAAAAACGTTAGAAATGATTTGGGAACAGGAAGTAAGGTTTGCTTTGCCAGTGACCAATCAAACTCTACAACGCTTCTTACTACCATTTTAATTACTCTTCCCTGTTCATCCTCCAGCACTACAAACAAGGCATTCTATATCATTAATTTGTGATGACTTTGTCTGTGTCAGTGTTGTCCTCCAGTCTCTGTTATGCTGTATTATTATGAACCTGTTGGCAGCTCATACCTCTGCATCTACCATTTTGTAAATGCCTTTAATTTCTCTACAAAAATAGAGGACAATTTTAATGATTGACTGCAGGTTGCTGTCATGGGTATGGCCTCTCTCTCCACCGTATAGATGAAGGAAGCATTGTATAATATCTGCTGTTATGTTAAGTTTGAAAAACAGAGAGTTGTCTTGTGTGCTTTTCTGGGTTCATTCGTTGTTTTAAGAAAAAAAAAACACATTAATGTTTTAAATAGAATTTATTTTTTTATATTAAAAATTATGAGCATATTAATTTTTCATGTTGATTTTTTATCTATGCATTATAATGATCTAATAACAATGAATTGAGATAGTGAATGTTTAAAAAATAAAATTAGGTTTTCTAAGGTCTGTTTTTATCTTTTTAATAAAATTCAATTATTAATATATTGATGTTTAATTTTTTTTTTAGATAAAGGTGGTTAAGCCACAAATTTTATTAAAATATAAAGTTTTACATAAAGATGAGTTGCCAAAGATAACAAAATTGTAATTTTGGAAATTACAAAATCAAGCTACTAAGGCTGAAGCATGAAGAAACGACAAGACATATATCCAAGAGACCAAGACAAAATCCTGGTGAGAGATGTGAAGATACAACATAATAAGCTTTTGAAGAAGACGAGATCAGCTGGATATCTGAATCCAAAAAGAAGAGAATGAGAAGTCCTGAAGAATGAAGAGCTTTCAACTCGAAGACCTGATAATCCTGCAAAAAAGTACCAAAGAAATGTTCGCTTTCTCCCAAAAAACAAAAAATTCAACGAAAGTGTGACCAAAATTTCAAAATGGAAGATTAGGCAAGAAACCCTCAAGATGTGCTTCCCTCTGAAGAAGCAATGTTAGAAGGTGGGGGAAAATGGGGTTCATCATCAGGTTCAACAATGGCATGCTGAATAAGAAGTCGAATTGCTTTATACATCATATAGATTGGATCACTAACATAATTGCCATATTGTTGAGATAAAAGTCTGAGACGGACCTTGAATTCGCTATTGCTTTCATTGAGTAAACCATAAGCCATTGCAGAAAGCAACTTAGAAAGACAATAATCAGTGAGAAGATGCTGCCTACTTATAATACCACCAACCAAGCTTGAGCCTTGTAGAATATCACACCTTTCTAGTGCTGGTTGTTGAGTAGAGAGTGGGAAAACATGTGGCAAAAGATAGGTACCTGCCAAAAACTTGACCGTCTCAATGTCACCCAAAATATCCATCAAGTTGGAAACGAACTGAGAAGCCATTTCGTATGGCAATACCATTGTGTGCATATCAAACCAGTCGAATCCCAATACAATTTGAATTACATCAAACACTTGTTTGCATTCAAAGGAGAATGCCCTCCTGAGCTTTTCCTTAGAGCATGCAAAATCAAATCTAATTTCGTGGACGCAGGGAGGGACAAGCACTCTTAAGAGGTTGTCCATTTGCAGACCCAAGCCAAAGAAGCAAGAAACATCCAGAAGTCGGCAGATAGAATGAAGGCAAAGAATGTAAACCACCAAAGACAGATTAAATTCTTAAACTTGCTTGAATTCATGGCAATTAATAAGCCAAATAAATTCAATACCAACAAATAATGCAGCATTGCCAAGTGTTAATTCTTGGGAAACTAGAGGAATGGCATAGTCTCCAAAACAAACAACATTCGCTATTTCATGGAATAGCTTCCTCCAATGTCCAATCACAAGAGTGAACTCTTGTGGTCAGACACCGAAGGGAGCAAAGAAGAACATTACCAAATTTAGCCCGTGTATTCTGAGCCACCGCCAATGCAAATGAAGCCAACAATGCAATAAACCATTAATGGTGATCCCATAAAACTGACTTATGCCAAGAGAATGTCCGATCAAAAGGAAAAAGATTGCAGGGTGAAACGTGAGAACAATACACGTATCTAGAACAATCTTGGAAATGGAAAAAGATCACATGTGCTCATAGGCAGAAGATGCAGATAGAATTGATTTACAATAAAACTCTGACAAGTCCATTAACTCCCTTAAATCCTGTTTACCATCATGTGAGAGGTTAAGTCCCAATAAATTCCTTTGCAAAGAAATTCAAAAATTGCCACAAGAAGTAGCCAGTATAACATAATAGGTGGCAATTAATGTAAACAAGTTCAAATACGATAGCTTGGGGGTAAAATAATTCCCCATCACCTAGTAATTATGAATACCCCTTCAAACAAATAATACTATTAGCACCAAAGGCTGAATCAATGATCCCTTTTTGAAAATATATCAAAGATGAAAGTTCTTAAAAATTATATTACATTCCTCTGGTGAGAATTCGTGATAAGAAATATTTGCATCCAAGGCTTTATTGGCCAAAAAATTTGCAACACCATTTGATTCCCTATAATAGTGAGTAATAATATAACTAGGGAAATCTTCAAGTTGTGTGAGAATGAACTCCAAAATGTAATTAAGATGCCATGAAGGAGTACCTTGATTTTTTAAGGCTGAAATTGTTAACATTGAATCATCTTCAATACAGAGATGGGATATTGAAAGATTTTTGACAAGTTTAATGCTGCGACTTACCACTCTAAAGTCAACCACATTATTGGTGCCATCCTGAATTTGTTCACAAACTGCTTTTATAATTTATTCCCATTCCAATCTCTTAATACAACAACGATGCTTGATTTCCCCGAGTTAGGCTCCATCAAAATTTAGTTTGATGAAGCCAGGAGGAGGAGGAGACCAAGAAGAAGTGTATCTTTTGGAAATACAAGACCTGTGATAAACAAAGCCTGCCTTAGGAGATGCCACCTTTTCAAAATAAATGAATCCCATTCAGAAAAGCAACTGTTTGCATGAGATTTTTTGAAAGTGGAAGAGTTAGTTACCTCCGAAATTGAGATCTCAATTTTTTGAATGAAATGGGATAAAGAGGAAGATTTCTTTCTGAATATGCTATTATTTCTTTCCAACCGGATATTCCATATTAAAATGGAAGGACTAATATATCCCAAATAGAGGAGAGAACCGAAAAGGGAGACAAAGATGGCCAAGAAAGAAAGTGAAGATACAACGAATTATGCAGAGGACTTGACCATCCAAGATTACTAAGAAGCCAGTACCAAAAATTTTGAGCAAATTCACAATTCAAAAGAAGATGATTTGTAGATTCAAAGAATTTCCCACACAATACATAGGGAAAAAGATTAGTAATGCCCAATATGTCTAATCTCATTCCAGTTCAAATTTTGTCTTTAATTGCTAACCAAGCAAATGCCCCAACCTTTGGAAGAATATGAGGACCCCAACAAAGCTTCATAGGAATATATATATTCTATGACTAGCATTAACAAGAGAGGTATAACCATCTTTGAAATTATATTGTCCCGATTTAGACTTAATCCAAATTATTTCATCCTATTTATTTGAAAGGTAGACTTGTCTCTTGTCTAATTTTGATTTTAGCGAAGTTTTAGCATGAGATGGCCCACTTGAAGAAAACTAAAGTCTTTCCATTTACAAACAAAAGGATTAGATGGATCAAAATCAATATAATCTCTTACTTTATGACCCCATTTATATTTTAATTCTGATTCAATTTAGTTGACGAAGGGGCTTATGTCCATTCTAGGCATCATCCCATAAAAAGGGCTTAATCCTCACTGTTAATCACCCAAGAAAGGTGAGGTAAAAGAACTGATCTGCAAGAAGAGATAAAATTCCAAATTTTAGAACCCATGGGAACTGTTTTTGAGTGAAGATCCTTTCTCTATAAAGAGAATCTAAGTATTTGTATCTCATTAATTTACACCATTTAGTTTCAGGTTTGATGTAGATTTTCCACACCAAGTTTGCTCCTAGAGCTTTATTTTGAATTTTTAAAATTAATAACATTATATATTAAAATTAATAAATTTAATGTAATGTTTTAAATTTTTAATATATTTAATATATATAATATTTTCATATTTAATAATAAAATAATTGAATTAAAATTTTAAATAGAATTTACATTTTATAGTCTTCAATGAATTTAGTAGAATTTATTTTTTATATTAAAAATTATGAGCATACTAATTTTTGCATGTTGATTTTTTATCTATATCATTAGAATGATATGAGATGAGTGAGTGTTAAAAAATAAAATTAGGTTTCTTAAAGCTCTGTTTTTATTTTTATTTTGCTTTTTATTATTTAATAAAATTTAAATACTAATACATTGATGTTTTATTTTTCTTTTTTTTAGTATACTAAAATTAATAAGTTTAATTTAATTTTTTAAATTGTTAATATATTTAATATATAATATTTACATATTTAATACTAAAATATTTGAAATAAAATTTTAAATAGTATTTACTTTTTATCTAGTCTTAAATGTTCATTTAATAGATTTTTTTTATATTAAAAATTATGAGCATATTAATTTTGGAATGTTGATTTTTTATCTATGCTAGTAAAATGATCTAATAAATAATGAAATGAGATGAGTGAGTGTTCAAAAATAAAATTAGGTTTCTTAAAACTCTATTTTTATTTTTATTTTGTTTTTTCTTATTTAATAAAATTTAAATACTAATACAATGATGTTTATTTTTCTTTTTTTATATACTAAAATTAGTAAATTTAATTTATTTTTTAAATTGTTAATATATTTAATACTAAAATGTTTGAAATAAAATTTTAAATAGAATTTACTTTTTATAATCTTAAATGAATTTATTTTTTATATTAAAGATTATGAGCATATTGATTTTTGCATGTTGATTGAAGCATTATACAACCAACTATTTAGTATGGTTATTCATGAATCATCTACTAGCATTTATATATTATTATTTAATAATATATATAAAATACACCAAGAGATATCCTTCTTGAGGTGCCTATTTTTTAATTAATTTTTCATACAAAAGTGAATAAGTGCCTCAATTAAATAATAATATATATATATGCTAGGTAGTTGTTAATATTTTACATTGTAGGGGATCTTTTTATTGTCTTCTCATTAAAATTCTTTCAAAAACCAAGATTTTCAAATTATTGTAAAGATGATATTTCATTGTTTTCTTCAATTGTTTTTAGATGATAGACCTTACCAAATTTACTTTGTCTTTTTAAAATTTATAATTCTCAGATTACAAAAAGTGAAAAAGGTGAAAAAAAATATCGCTGAGATGATCACAATTTAAACAGTGGAAGTCCTCATTTACTATTAACTAGCAATCACACCTTCACATGCAATGGGTATGCCGAAGATATACTAGTTAATTTTGTGTTAATTTGGTTTATTTGTAAATGGGAAAAGTAAGTGAGAGCCGTAAACTACAAATCCTTTTAGTTGAAGTTGTCAATACATGAGAAAGCATTAAAGTTTCCAAATATTATTGAAAAATTGCATGGTAGCACTTGGAAATCCTCGTGGTCATGTTTCCAATCCATTTCGAGATAATATCAGAAGGTCAAATCCTTTTTTTTATGTCCAACCTAGAAGATTCTATTCATTTGTTTAGTAAACAGTGTAAAAGTTACCTTGTATATTTTTGGATTTGATCATGTATTTTTTTTTCTCCATCAAAATTTCTTATCACACTCCATGATCCATCATTTCTCTTCTCTTGCTATCTCATCCTACTAATATTATGGACTATGGAATTTTTTTGTCTTTAAGTGTAAAAGTTAGCCAATTGGTAAAAATAGTTGTAAAACTTATCCTATCAATCTCCTGATGGACTCACAATTCTTGTGGTTAAGAGTGTTTAGAAAAACCTTTTCACTCGAATCTTCACACATAGCTAGAACTCACTTTGAACGGGCCAAACACCTTGTATTGGGTATCCATATCTTTAATTTTGTCTCTTTCTAACAAAAAAGAGGATAACTTCCTTTACTAGATCATGGCCATAGGAATTTTGACTTGTTACCAAATTTCATATGGTAACTACAATTTGGAAAGGGAAAGTGTTTATGGTTTTCGTGAGGGGAGTTCTAGCATGCATTTTGTGATTAAAGGTATGATCTTGATTCTGCACTTTGTGTGATTAGTTCATCAATTTGATAGTTAGTTTTTAATTTTATTTTGAACAACAATAGTTGCTCAATATGTTTATGCCTAGATATTGAGCTAATCCTTTGCTTCATTGTTGCAACGCCTCTCCTTCCAATTAATAGCAATAGTTTTTCACAAGAAAATTGTTACTAGCTTTGAAATTCACTTGAACTCACTTGGTCAATGCTCTTAACCTGCATAAGTTAACTGATTGTTATAGTTAAATTTAGAGTGAAGTACCAGTTTAATCTATTCCATGTTGTATGATTTTCCTATTGGAAAAGATATAAAAAAGAACTACAGAGCTATAGCTCTATTAAGATTTTGCAGGGAACAATACACTGACAAAGAACCAGAAGGAAGAGAATAAAACAAAATTTGTATTACCATATATCCAAAAAGGTTTACATTTAGAAAATTAGTACACACTACAAAACCTCTGCTCTCTTCTCTTCTTCCACTTTTCTTCTCTAACACTCTGGTACTGCAGCTTCTGTTCTTTCTACCTGGATTTAAAAAAAACTTAACTTGCAAAAACACAAAGATAGTATATCATAATTTAGAGTTCATGATATATAATTCATCTAACATGGATATAAAAACAATCCTATTTCAAATATTTTTTCATAGTTTCATTTTTTAAACTTAACTATTTTTTCATAACTATCTTTTATAAGATTCAAGGTGTAGTTGACCAATACTTGTGCGTTCACATCATGGGTAGTTGAGCGCTAATGTGGCATCACATGATTGGTTGCTCTTTAGATCAAAGGAAAACATTTTGTTTAATTATGGGTGGCCATGTGTCACAACTATTGGTCATTATATAAACAACTACTACCACAACTTTGGGCATTATATGAACAACTACTATCGTGCAACTATTGAAACATGCTCAACTATTGGGTCCTCTCCCCTACTCATTCTTCTATTTTTTAATTCCTGATATATTCTCTGAAAAAATTCCTGCTCACTTCAAATTCAAATTCACCTGATTCTATTTAGTTCACATAGAATCAACATTTAAGATTTGCAATTGGCATCAGAGATTTGACCTCCAAAAACTAATTGAAGTTAGCTAGGTGTAGGAGCAGTAAATGTTCCCAAATCCAAGAGATCTATGTTAGACAAAATACGTGTTAGGAATTTACTGATCTATGAAGAAATGTATATATTTATGCAATCATAAATTTCATTACATGGCGATAAGTACTGCATATACTATCAGAGAAAGAAATAGTAAGTCATATACTCAAAAGAGGATAATTTTATTTTCATTTTAAGCTCAATTATTAATTCATTCAAATTGGGCCAAAACTCACTTCATTTCTTTCTACTTAAATATAGTCTAATAATTTACTATCAAAAAATACCAATTTATCAAGGTAAAGCAAACTTTCAACTCCCAAGCCCATAAGGATACAATGAGCAAAACACAATTAAAAAAGGTTCTGGATTTCACTCTACGCACTCTCTATTCATCAAGTCAATAAGTCCTTTAAACTCTGCCTAGATATACACTAATTGTTCAACTCACTGCAAAATTGAAAACACTTAGGTTTTGGCTACTTTTTTGCATTAAAGATATTTTATAGTGCACTGTTTAGTCAAATATTGATTCATACCAAGGTCATGCATAAAAATAGGGTTTTGTAATGTCTGACCATGCTTATTCAGTCCAATGATACCGAGTTTTGGTTGTATACAATTATTTCTTGTATGTCTTGTCTAATTGTAGCTTTCTAACGGTCGTAAAGAACCATCTCCTTAACAAATGATTCTATTATTTGTAATTTCAACTATGCAATAGATTAAAAGATTGAAGAAGAAACATACCACAAACATTCATTTAATAAATTAAATCCTTTCAGACATTCATTGCACTAATAAATAACAAGTCAAAACAAATTTTGAGAATACTTGGCTCAAAATTTGGCTACAAAGGGGCTTTCATTGAATGCGCATTACTATACATCAGTGAGGAGTTTTGAATTCATTGATATCTAACCAAGCCTACCATGATTGATCTCAACATTTTTTGTAATACTAAAGTTTCCTTTGCATATATACCAAATCATGAGGAAAAGCCCTGCATCTAGTGCAATATTAGATCTGTCATCATTCCTGATTTCAACACAAGCATACAATTCAAAACCTCAATTTGGTGCATAATTCAACCCATATATAGCAACACAACACAACAATCACATACATGGATGTTGATCTACTTTTCTTTATCATACATTAAGCTCAAGGCTATAAGAGAGATCCATACCATGGCCATCACTATGCTTTGCACCTGCACAAGCTTCTAGGTTGGGAAATAAATTGCAAACACAAGGAGTTGGGGAAGTATCCAAATACAAAATTTATAAACTTCACCAAGGTTTCGAGATGCGCATACAATCAATCACAAGAAATAGGAAACAAGGAGGTAGGATCATAGACAACAAGAGTAGGAATCTCAAACCATATGAAATTTAAAAGAAAATTCCTCTTATATCTACCAGAATGGATCTGCCGTTGGTTCCAAACCCACTTATATCTATGGTTCTATGATTCCCTGGAAGCTGAAACAATAGTCCTGGAGACAACAGTAAGAACGACAAAACCCCAACTATCATAGGCCCCCTATCAGAAGACATTGTTTCTCTGCTTAATACCTTCACAGTTCAACCAGAACTTATAATAGATAAGACCAACAGATGATGTGCTAAGCTGCTACAAAGGGAATAATTTATGGTGGTGAAAACTTAGAGATGAAGGAGAGAAAAAGGGTAAGAGACAACATGGAGCAGGGGGCATTTTCAGAGCTTGGTTTTGCTTTTACCCTACTTCAATCAAACTCTAAAACGATCTTTTACCATGGTCGGTTGTAACAATAAAAGATGGTCGGCTCTAAGGAACAAAGAAAGACAATGAATGTAATTGGGCAAGAGAAAGACTTTACCAGGAGAAAGCCACAATGGCAGAGGCAGTGGTATTTCCATTGTTCTACGGGAAAATAGAAACATTCCCTGTTTTGATGTTTGCATAGAAAATCTTTTTGGTGGTGCCCACAACGCCCTACAACAAAATTGCCACAGGAAAAGGCAAAAACAGAGAAGATTAAAACAATAATCCTTGAAGAATAGAAAGTCAAAAAGTTGTGTGGAATTGGGAAACTGTGACGGTGGAAAACACCCTAAGAATGCAAATGATAGTCTCGGTGTCTTTCTCCTTGGCCTTAGTCTGCCCCTGAATCTCCACTAGAAATCACTATAGAATTTTTGCGCTTAGTTGCCTGTTCTTGAGTATGCAAATAGATTCTCGACATTGTCTAGTTTTTCACGTGGGGAAAAACAGTGAATAACAAAGAAAGATGCAGATCAAATTACCCTGACACATCCCAGGCAACAAAAAAGGCATAGGTAGAGCTTTTGGTCTCCTATGAGGCGATAACGGTTTTCACTCCTCTGTTGTCTAAAGATTTGCATTGTTTGAAGTTGTCGGCATTGAATATATGGCTTTTAGGGTACGAGTTTCTGAAGACTGTAATGTTGTTCATGGGCAACTAGATGCCTCTAGCTATTGATGTGGTGTTACATGTGAAGGGAAAGAACGATGCGGAAGCTCCCAAATGAAGAGCATGTGTGAGGCTATAAGGACAAATTTACCAAAAAAGGGCAAGTGACTTACCTCACGATTCTGTAGAAATTGTGTCCATCTGTCAGTTCAATGCCCAGGAGGAAATTTGCAGAGCTTACAGAAAGAATATTAAGAAGCCAAGTAGATATTTTATCAGGAAGAATACGTTGCCTTAACTATTTTCCAACTACAGAATTTCAAATCAATTGGGAGACTCAGATATTTACATGCGGGAGATATACTACAACTTGCATCCCCCTCTGCAATCGATGACCCCAACGGTGCGGATCGCTTGCTTGCCTCCTCTGCAGTTTTAGACCATCGATAGACAAAGGAAGCGCTGAAAACCTGATGAACGACAGAGATTCATTACATCGCATTGGATTGCCTGCAAGTCAATTTGCACCCAGAGCTTGTAAGAAAACGTACGAAATCCTATGAACCATTGCGATTTGTTTCATTGTAGTTCACCCGCTATCCGGTAATTTGCATCGTTGGGCATGAAAAGAGGTTGCAAAACCTAAGCGTGGAGATGCCTTCGGCGTAATTAAGGCCTTTAACTATTTGAATTCAAGTATATGACAACACTCCTTATTTTTATTTCATGTAATTTACGCCGAATTTACGCCGAAGGCGTATCCAATTTGAAAGAGAGCAACCTAGATTTTAAAATCCACGGTTGACCTCTCTCTACAGACCCTGGCCAACGATTGAAATGATTGGCACCGTCGATCATCTTCCCTGAAAGGCAATGCATTTTAAGGAATAAATAAATAAAAAAGCTATCATATCTACCAATATCTGCCAATCGCATTCTGTGATCTGTATCTTGCAACTTGCAACAAATATCAAGACATGCACACAAATCTTTTGAAAATTGAATGGTTACCTTCAATGTCACCTAACCTACGTACTTTTGTTTCACCGCCACATTCTTTCATACTTATCTGTTATTTCTCATGGGATTTTCATTGCAAACTAACCACCTTGAAATCAAAAGATGAGCTGAAGACTGAAGACACGGACTTCTTGATACTTGCCATCATGGTTGCGTGGGAATCACCTGGTTACCTCTTCAGTGAAGAAGGTATTAATTTATCTTTGCATTCCTTCTTTATGTACTGTGCTCTAAGGTTCAATTTCTAGCCTTTGGATTGGAGTTACTCCGTTGCTCCAGTGGGGTTGTTGCACCCTCTGAATGGCGTCTTACAGAGGCGAGTTTATCTCTTGAGTGCAGCCTCTCCATTGCCTGTAAATCCACCGCCCTATGCCGCCACAAAACCTCTATTCTCCTGCTTTCAAACCCGACAAGTTAGTATATTTAATATGTGTAGGAGCATGCTAAATAAATCCTTCAAACATTCGACACCTAACCTACAAACATTCGACCTGAAAATCGATAGAAGATTATATAAGTTCTCCTTGCCTCCCCGTAGCCTCCACATCTGCAATCCAGGTATACTCTTAGAATCTATCACAATTAAATGACTATTTTAAGCAGTTATATTACTAAATGAATACCTTTCATGCAAGGTTGTTCATGAACATCATGCAGTTGAACAATGTCAAATGTTCTTTTGGGTGGGGGAGGTTTAAATCAAATTGTTACTGAATCAAATGGCATTCAAGTAGACTATTCACCCACATTAAATGTCCCATGTTTTGAGGATAAACTTCAATAGCAGAAATATATATATAATTTTAGAGCCCGGATAAATGATCTATCTCTACGGTTGATGTTCTAGAATATAGATAAATGATAGTCATGTATAGCATTGGACATGTCTACCTGTTCTCATAAACCGTACCCATTGTTCTAGCGTGCTTGCTAGAAAAAGCATGGGTTTGTGTTCGAGCCCTGAACAGGTCACTAGTTCAAAATTAAAAAATTGATTGCAGAAGCACCTGTGGATACTTTTCATACAGATATGGATAATAAATCCAGGACTTTCAAGATATTCAAAACCTAATACTACGAGATTGCAACCCAGTTTAGAACATACAACATAACCAGTGTTGGCATTCCCAGAGATATACTCACATTGTCAATCATTTGGAACTCAAAATGCAAATACACAGTTCGCAGTCAAAACACCAATGCTGATATGGCAAATGATTCCATGGACAAAAATCTAGGCTCCCTAGGGGTTTACTTGCCAGTAAACTCACCTTAACCAGTGTCTTATTTCTAGTTGTTAGGTATGTTGTTCTAAAATAGGGCTTTCTCCTCTGCAATTTCAGAAACATATAAATAATTTGTGATGATTCAAAGGGGAAGGGAACCCAACCATACCCATTCTTTTATTAATGGAAGCCAGAAGCAAAAATGAAAAAAACTCATTTTAATTTTTAACCTCATGTTAATCATTTAATATGGTTTGAAAAACTATGGGAGTTGGCAATTAAAACTAGAGTAAGACTAAATACATTCTAAAACTGAACTTTACAAGGCAGCTCAAATAGGCCAAATTTTGTAAAATTCAAGATCAATAACCCAAGCTACAAATAATTTTGTTACCTAAATCAATTATTTTATAAAATTCAGAGTCCATCTCCTAGATCTGCCACAAATTTTGTAGAAGTTATTGTGCATAACCTAGCCTAGTGAATAATTTTGTGAAGTTCAGAAATCACAACCTAAATCAGACAATAATTTTCTAAAATTCAGACTCCAGCTCAGTCAATAATTTTGTAAAATTCAGACTCCACAAATAGTTCAGCATAAAATTCAGACTTTATAACCTGGCTCAGCCAAGATAATTTGTAAAATTCAGAGTACCTAAAGAAAGAACCTTTAGAACTTATATCCATTTCTTAACTAAGGATGGAACCACATATGATTTAATCTCCATTTGTTAAGGCACACTGAGTGATATCGCCTTGCCTACAAATACGTTGTTATATATGAAGTTTCGTATTCAAATTTAAAAATAACATCACTTAAAGAAAATATATCATATCATGAATAGGGAAAGGCAGTTTACTATCTTTTTGTGCTATAGAGAATGAAGCGACCTTGCATCTTCGGCATTGTGAAGTAATGTGCTTGCACATCAAAGTGCGAATGGAATGTGAACAGTGGATGTGAATAGCAGCATTGTTGATTTTGCAGCAGTGAATTTCGCGGCTAAAAGAAAAATAGGAATCGATTTCCAAAATAGGAAGCACTAATTTGTCTTATTGCTTGACACATTTGTCATTGCAGCCTTTGAAATTCCACATAAACGCTTACACGTACCCTTCTACATAGACCACGTGTTTGCAACACCCAAAAGTTCTCCCCCATTTTGTAGAGCTATGAGCCCCCTACCCCCCACTTGTCATCTAATTTATTAAAACCCTTAATTGCAACTCTTCCCACATAACAAGTCATATGATGACAATCTACATTAGCAATTTATGTTAACGTGAACTGAAATGTGGGGGCCTGCTAGCTGGATCGGCATGGCTGGTCCACCGCTTGCATCTATACCATCGCGAGCTCAACCTGTTGTTTCGTGCCCTTGTAATCTTCTAAATCACGTCCACTCATCATGACACGTCATGCGTAAACTTCCAATATTGCACTTGGAAATTTACACCCAGCTTGTGTGATATCGCTGTCCACAACTTTTTTGGTGTATTGTGTTCATGGATTTTTTAACCTGCCCAAATTTCAATATTTTTGCGGGAATGCAGGTTAGTGGGAATTGTTATTTTTGTCGCATTTTAAGTGGGCAAACATTCATATTCCCTCTCCTCTCTATTTGTATCTCTCTGCATCCTCTATGTATTCCTCTCCTCCATTTCCATCTCCATTTTTATCTCTATATTCCTTTCTATTTATATCCCCTTCCCCATCTCTCTCTTCCCTCTTTTCTCTATCTATATTTCCTTAATTCCCCCCCTCTCTCTCTCTTTCTTCCCTCTTTTATCTATCTATATCTCCTTACACCCCCTATCTCGCTATTCCCTTTTTTATTTCTCCCTCTTTCTATCCTCATGTCTCCCTCTGCCCCTATTACAAACATAAAATGCACCTATTGTTAATGGAATCTAATTATCTTCTTTATTTAGAAACTTTGTTTCCGTTGCATTTGGATCCCTATAAGTGGATGTAATCATCATTTCTCCATTGAGACCTTTTTAGCACAAATATTATTTCCTAAATGACCTACTAAAAATGCACCTATTGTTAATGGAATCTAATTATCTTCTTTATTTAGAAACTTTGTTTCCGTTGCGTTTGGATCCCTATAAATGGATGTAATCATCATTTCTCCATTGAGACCTTTTTAGCACAAATATTATTTCCTAAATGACCTACTAAAAATGCACCTATTGTTAATGGAATCTAATTATCTTCTTTATTTAGAAGCTTTGTTTTCGTTGCGTTTGGATCCCTATAAGTGGATGTAATCATCATTTCTCCATTGAGACCTTTTTAGCACAAATATTATTTCCTAAATGACCTACTAAAAATGCACCTATTGTTAATGGAATCTAATTATCTTCTTTATTTAGAAACTTTGTTTCCGTTGCGTTTGGATCCCTATAAGTGGATGTAATCATCATTTCTCCATTGAGACCTTTTTAACACAAATATTATTTCCTAAATGACCTACTAAATGACCTCATGTACTTTACATTTGCCAAAAAAAAGACCACAAATTTCCCTGATTGACTTTCCATACCTCTTCTACGTACCCATTGCATACACCAAGGTGCAATTGCTAGTTTTATTAGCTTTAGGGGAGAGGGCCCAATAGTCGTGCGGGGTCCAATAGTCGTGCACCCAATCGTGAATATAATACCCAATAGTCGTTTATATAATGTCCAATAGTTGTGATTTGATTACCCATAATTAAACACAAAGTATGCTTTTGATCTAAAAAGCAACCAATCATGTGATACCACATCAGCGCTCAAGTACTCATGATGTAATGCACGAGAATTGGTCTCACTATTTTTTGGGGCCTTTTTGGACACCTTGACAAAAACGCATGCTGATGTGGCATCATATTTAATGATGTGGCCTTGAAACCTTAGTTATAAGTAGATAACTTGCCAAGTAAGCTGCTGTAAAAAATTGGGAGTGATTTGAAATTTCGACGTAGGATAATTAGAAGCGCGAAGTTAGGGTGCGCGACTACTGGGCCCTCTCCCCTAACTCAATAAAAAAATCTTTCTATTAAAGATCATCTACAGTCGCCATAGATCCATGGAATATTTACCCCCATGCAATAATTCGTGCCTTGCAATAATTCATGATTGATTTATCATTTGCCAGGTCCAATCAGTTGGTCGATACGTCCAAAACTTTTGGACCAAGCGTGGAAACTGAGGAATAAAATATTATTAAAGGCCTGCCATCAAATCTATACTTACATTATTTTTTATTTTATCAGAATGTCATTGTAAACACGTCTGTACTGTGACACGGATTTTTGATTATCGTGTGTTCTGCGAGTTTCCTTTCTCTATCAACGAAAACAATTAATTTCTCTCCTTGATTTTATTATCTATGCTATTTTATTATTTTACTTAGCTTTTTTTACTATCTGTCTTCGTAAAAAACACATGGTCCCCTGTTCCAAAAGAAAAATTTCTTCTTTCTCATGTTTTTCTTGGAAGTTGTTGTTGAATAAATTTATTTATAAAGCATCCCATCCTAACCTAGTTAAAACTCCCCATTCCCATTTTCATGTGGATTTTTTCTTATTCTATGAAAGCGTTGTTCCCATTTATCTTTGTTCTAATTTATGTGGACATTTTTTAAAAGTTAGATGGTTTATTATAGCATAGGCTTGTTAGCCTAAACATTCTTATTAACTTGTATTTTATTAGATTGGAAATGGATAGATAATGCAAGAATTATAATATATATTTTTATATTGTAGGTTTGCTAAAGTTTTTTATTGACTTATGATTTTGGTTAAGAATGTATTAGTTTAATTTATGTAATATTTTTTTATAATTTTACTTCAATCTATATTAAAGTATCACTATTTTTCTAAATCTTACTGGATTCTTGGATATCCTTTATTTAATAAAGGTTTTCAAATTAATTTAGACTAATTAAATAATAAGTTAAGATTGATAATTTGATTATTTATAATTAAATAAATGAATGCACATAGAAATAATGGTCCTTAATTTTATACTTAGAGATAGAATAACCTAAATTAATGCTCTAAATTTTTTAATTTCTTGTGATCTAAACCTACTAATGATAATCTATTATTTTCCTTACAATTAGAATATTCTCTTCACTCTATCTACGAAACTTGGGATCAATGAAAAGTATATGAACATGGATATATCCTATTGTTATGAACTTTACTATGAGATCTATAGAGTTGTATTCTTCACAACACTTGATTCACCTTAACTTCTGTTGTGCTTCTTGATATCTAAAATACTAGTGGTATTTATAAATACATTGTTAGGAATACCATGTTTCTGGGAAACATGTTTTCCAAAAGTCAACTTATATAAATTTGTGTACAAATGATTGAAAGAAACACTATTTATCAATGCATATGATCATTTAATTTTCATGTAGGACTAGATCCCTTTTATGGTGCCAAATAAAGAAATATAAGTTCAAATGGTACATGAATTCCTTTATGTTTAAAATTGATGCATTTAATCCCTTATTATAACAATAATAATACATTATGCACACTTGTTTTTGGTCATCCCTTAGAGGGAAAAGTTTTGATAGGCATCAAACATATTTGATTGTTAAATTTTATATTTGTGAAGGATTAGTCTATAATAGTGATATCATTTGTGCAATTTTAAGGTCATCTATGCGAAATCAAACTTGTCTTGGAACATGAAAGGGGACAAATAAAAGTGGATAACATATTCATGTAAATATGTGAATACATAGATGTAAGAAATAAGCATGTAGGGTATGGATCTATACAAATATGGATGTAGCTAATGATACTTCTAATTTGGAGGATTTTGAGCCACTTGCTATTATTGGGAAAGAGGTCCCTTCCTTGCTTGTGATGCTTGTTGTTCTTACTTTTAAGTTCCCATAACCAATTCTATGGTTGGTTGTGACAATCCTTGTCTAGTTTATGCATTACTTTCCCTTCCCTAGTTGGACATTCCTCTCCCTAATATCACCTACTATTTAGGTCTTGAAGAGAGTCTCCCCTCCTCTCTCCTATTTTAGTGGATGTTGATAATGCAGTTTCTTAGAACATCATCGAAAGAATGAAGAAAGGTCTTTTGAAACATATTTCTTAATCTTGTGCCTAGGGAAAGGGCATGCACATTGCTTGTCCCATTTTTTATTTCTTTGTAAAGGAGTTGGAACCATTTCAAAATATCCTTTACCTAATTAAAATAGGGAGAAGGACCAATTGCTGTGTGGGCTAATTTTGTAAGCTTGTAGTGGTTGCATATAATATTGTAGGACCTCCATTTTCTTAGAAATATGAATTGACCTCTTATCTATCTATAAGTAAGGTTTGGATGTGTGACTCATCATACAACTTGCCACATCAATAGGTCTATTGAGAAGTGTCCTGAATTGACATTTTAAAAATTCAACCAAAACTTAATCATGGTATCCCTAATAATTGAACAAAAAATATCTTTTTTTGTTAGAACAATATTATATATATTTTAAAATATAACTTATATGCAATCAAATGATCTCAATACATTTTGATAACCATAAATCTTGTTATCTCTAACCTTTATATCCAACGCAACAGGAGTGGGAATGAAGTTACTAATCCCTTATAGATTGGTCTATTAGCTGCTAATCACTTTAAGCATGCTTACTTGCTTCCTTTAGAGGCTCCTGACCTTGGGTTGGTTGATTTGCTATTGGAACCTCTCCCTTCTCCTATAGCCCATGAGGATAATGATTCAATTTTGAGGGTGGTTTCTTCTGAGGAGGTTCAATTTACTGTGTCTAGTATGGGTGCCTATAAAGCCCCTGGACCACACCCTTGCTATTAGGGTTTTTTTTAACTCTGGTAAATTGCTTAAACAACTAAACCAAACATTCATAGCTTTGGTCCCCAAATATGAGGACCCGCTGACCATGTTTGATTTTCATCCTATCAACTTATGCAATATTGTTTATAAGATCTCTAAAATTTTAGTGAACCGGTTGAAACCCTTTTTGGAGAAAATGAAATTGGTCCCAGTCAAAAAGGTTTTGTTCCCAGGTGATTGACATATTCTGGATGCTGCTCTATCCACCCATGAAACTCTTCACTCTATGGATAGGTGTAACAACCATAACATGACTTTTAAGTTCGACATTTCCAAAGATTATGATAATGTCCTTTCGAAATTTCTCCCTAAGGTCCTAGATAAGTTTGGATTCAACCAAAAATTTATCAATATCATTATGGAATGTGTCTCCATGGTGAAGTATTCATTCTTAGTCAATGGAGTGTCCCAAGGGTTCTTTGAGGTTGGGAGGGGAATTAGATAGGGAGACGGTCCCCTATCCCCTTACTTATTCATTATGGTGGCTGAAGTGTTGAGTAGGAATGTGGTGTGTATGTTGTCAGAGGGCTCCATCAAGGGTGTCCAACTGGCCTGCACCCTTGATCCTGTTACTACTCAACAATTTGTGGATGACACTATGCTTTTCAAAAAAGCTTCGGTGGTTGAAGCCATGAAGTGGAAAGGTTGCCTCAATCTCTATGCTGCTTGTTCTAGCTAATGCATCAATTACAATAAAAGTATGATCTATTTCCTTCACTACACTCTTGGTCTACAAGATCATGTGACTGTATTGTTAGGCTATGTGAGTGCCACTCTTCCTTCCATCTATCTTGGCCTTCCCCTTACTGTTAAGGAGGTTACTCCCAAATTCTGGAATTCTATTCTTGAAAGAGTCCAGAGAAGGCTTGCTAGATGGAAAGGTTCTCTCCTAAGTCATTCCGACAAGCTGTAGCTTCTCATTGTTGCTCTCCAAGAAATACCTGTTTATTTTCTGTCAATGTTCAAAATGCCCCGTAACATTGCTGAGAAGTTTGAGAAGATTCAGAGATTCTTTCTATGGTCTGGTACTGAGGATACAAAGAAGATGTTGCTATTCAGCTATGAGAAAGTTTTCACTCCCAAGCTTGGGGGGCTGGGCATCAGGAAAGTCCTTGCTTCCAACAAGGCTCTGCTTGCTAAGGTTAGGTGGGACTAGTTAAGAGATAAAAAGGACTGGTGCAGAATTATGAAAGCCAAATACTTGGCTAACTGTCCCCTAATCAGATATTTTGAGAATGATCATCCCCGAGGGTCCCTAGCCTGGAATAATATATGCAAAATGAAGAAGCTTCTATAGACTGGTCTGACATGGAAGCTTGACAAAGGAAATAAGATCCACTTATGGGAAGATTCCTGGCTTTTAGACTCCCCCTTGGCCTGTTCGGAGTTCAAAAATTTGATGGAACCTACTTCTTGGTTCTTTGGTAGGAATGTGTGTGATTACATGCATGGTTATAGGGTGCTAGGTGTTGCAAAGATATTAGCTCCTATGGCTCTCTTCCCCCTAACCTGCAAGGTTTGGATTCTTCCTTATAGGTCTTACTCTCTTAGCACATAATTCCTTTGTTGGATATTGAAGATGATTTCTTTTGGGCATTGGATAGTAAGGGTGAATTGATTGTCAAGATGACTTATAGTTTGGTGCCAAACAAGGGCATACATAGTAAGTTATGGAAGAAGGTCTGGAACTCTCACCTGATTCCTAAAATAGTTTTCTTCTGGTGGACGACTTGCCACAACAGGATCCTAACTCAAAATAATCTAAGAAAGAGGGGATTCCAAATCCTTAATAGGTGCTTGTTGTGTAAAGAAAGGGCTCAGAAACTATGGATCATATGCTTCTGCGCTGTCCATTTGTTGTTGGTGTATGAGACCTCCTTTTTCAAAAGTTGGAGACACAATAGACATTGAATAAATATTTGGTTTCCTTTGTGGAAGGGTGGAATGGTCCTTTTCGACACCCCCTTCCTTTGGAAATTTGGAGGTGAATTCCCCCCATCATCAGCTGATGCATTTGGAAGGAAAGGAACACTAGGATGTTCTGTGACATTGAGAAAAGTTTGAAGGAGGTGTTCAGTTGTGGGTTGGGACTTATCTCTAAAAGTCTCTCCATGCTCAAGTGGAAACCACCAGATACTACCCCAACTACTTGGGAGATCAAGATAGCTAAAGCCTGGAAAATTGTGCTTGGTATTGATTCCTTTGATAACTCCAAATCTCTTGCTAGGAAAAACACTGTTTGGAAACCTCTGATTAAGGGTTGGGTTAAACTGAATTTTGACGGGGCATCTAAAGGGAACCCTAGTCTGGCTAGTATAGGTGGTGTTATAAGAGACAATTAGGGAAACTTGGTTGTTGGGTATGTTGGTGGTATTGGTATTCACTCTTCTATGGTGGCATAGCTTTGGGTGCTGCTTAAGGGCATTGAGATTGCTGTCACTTTGGGCATTAAGAATATGGAGATTGAAGGGGATTCTAAAACTATGATAAACTTTATCAACTTGGGACGGCTGCTTGGTTGAGACTTAAGGAATATTCTATTATATATTTAATATCTTAATCTCTAATTTGGAAAGGTATCACCTGGCTCATATCTTATGGGAGGGTAACCAGGTGGCTGATGGCTTTCCAACTTGGGGTCCACTTGGCAGATTAGCAAATGTTGGAGGAAGATAGATGTTTTGCCAATGTCTATTCAAAGGTTAATCCTCTTGGAGCAGAATAATTGCTCTATTAATAATGATTAATCTGTCTTTCATTTTTAGGTACAGGTGGCATTCCTCGTCGGATCATTAGTTGGTTTAATTGTTGGTGTTTAAGGTGACTAGGCTCAAGTGGGTGGCCACAAGGGTTTTTTTGTATCTTATAATCATCTTTGGTGGCCTTTATGAGTGACCTTACCAATGGTACAACACATCTTTTCAAATCTCATCCATGAGTTCGTGTAAAAGGATGTATTCTGCCATCTTGTGTAATAATTCCAATTTGAGGAACCTATTGATTCACCTTAGATTTTATTAGATGAACTTGAATATTTCAAATCCTCCCCCCGCATTTATTTGGCTTTGGGAAGCGTGTAACTTCTTTAAGTTGATTAGCTCTTGGGATTTAAATTCAGATCCTGTTATTATTCTTAATTGTTTTAATTCTGGGTTTCCTTGTGATGATTATGGGCCAGTGTGGCGGTCTTCATCAAATTTGATTGTCGAAGTGTGTAAACATTACCTTGCCTTTATTATGCCTTTTCTTCCTGGCTGGCATTGTAAAGTTTTTTTCAATGGTATTCAATTTGGTGACCATTCTATTTTTAGGTTGTGTTCTTTTGGCTACTACATGCTGTGGGTCACGATGGGTGGAGATAGAGTTAGAATTGGGCCAGATAATTATGAGGAGTTTTTCCAGGACCCACTGGCTTGGCATATCTATTCGGAAGGTGGGCTAGCACTTCTTATGGAAAATCTTGTGGGCCATGACAAGGTGCTGTTGACCTAGTTTGCTAGTGCTTGGAAGGATAGGCAAGTCACCATGGGTGGCATAGCTTTTAACGTTGATGAAGAGGTGATTGGTAAGGCTACTTTCCTTTCATGTGAGGGAATGAAGTATAAAAAACACACCAAAATGTAGGGCTTGGTGAGTCTGAACACGTTCTTTAAGGGAAATGAGAAGCCGATGAAAAAGTAGTCGAGTTTCAATCATGAAGTGCTGCCTAAGCCCTGGGATAAGGTCTGCCTTGCCATCATGAAATATGTTACCCTTGAGGGTAGATTCAAGGTATTTTATTTCTACCACTTACCGTTATTAAATCATTTAAGGCACAAGATTCTGCTTAGCTTCCTGTTCTTCTTGCTTTGTTCTTTTGAAAGTTCCATCAAAGAATCTTAGGAAATTGTCACTCTTAACCTTGATTCTCCACCTCCTTTATCATTGCACCAATGCCTAATCCATAGGCTCGACCAATTCCATTTGGATTTGGTCCCTCCCAAACCCATCTTGGCTGTGCGCATTGAAGAGTTGGAACCCCCAGAAATTAACCCTGATAGCCCTTCCTCTGTTGTTTCAGAGGGCTCGAAGAGGAAATCCCCCATCCTTGAGGATGATCCTGGTATTGAGACTCTAGCCACTCCTCCCTTGAAGAAAAAGAAAAATGAGGTCGGGTTGGCCTAGTCAAGTGCTGCAGTTGGGCTTTGTGAATTGAAACACAAGAAGGTTAGTAGAATTGCAACTAAAAAGAAAGGGAAAAATGTGCCTCAACTTCTGAGTGTTCTTCCAGTTTCTAGGGAAGGAAAATGTGCCGAGGAAAAAGATTCTAATGGAGACGCTATGGTGGGTGCTAGCTTTGAGATGGGGACATAATAAACAAGTGTGAGAAGATCCAACAGGTTGGCGAAACACAAGAAAGATAACCCTGTTAATGACATCTCTAGTGACTCAGTTCATACTGACGATAGAATTGAAGGCACCAAAGCTACTGAGAAGTGAAGGATAAAGGTCTCATATAAAAGACCCTAGTCACTTCTTTGATTTGAACCAGATGCTTTGGGAGGAATCTACCAAGTCCTCGAATTCTAGGGTTGGTGCTGATGTGGAGATCTAGAGCAAGGATGACAAGGTGGATGATCTCGGTGTGCCGCAAGAGCGGGTTGCTAAGTTGAATAGTAAATTTAACTACCTGGCCCGGTTCATTATCAAAATGATTCATAGGTCGGCTCTCACTCTCTTGGATGTGGTCAAGGAGGAAATGGACAAGAACACCACAGATGAAGGCCCCAACGGGATTGGGGAAGATATGTTAAACATCCTGGTTAAAAAATGGGAGGGTGTAGAGAATTAGGGGTTGGGTCTGTGTTGTGTTGTTTTTGTGCTGTGTCTGTGTCTCTCGTATGTTGTTACCATAAACTTTTTAGACGTTTAATGGTTTTGCTCCTTTTTGGCCTTTTGAGCTCATTGTGTAAAGGGTACAACACCCTGTAAATTATGCTTATATTATTAAAATCACATTATTATTATAAGTACAAATTATATTCAACTTTAAATGATCATTTTTTTAAAACAATTCTTCACATTTCATGAGAAAATATAAGGTATTTATTGTGCACATCTTTTATATTTGTGATAGGACAAACTATTAATATGAAATACTCATATATATATATATATATATATTACCATCCCAATAATTGATTTTAAGAATACTAATTTTTTACTATGACAACAATACTTGTTTAAATAAACACCTTATTTTATAAATGGCACATTTATAATGGATAATTATAATATTTTATATGAAACAAGAAATATTTATTTCACTTGTTAATAAATGTATTTATATTTTTTATATAACATTAATAGATTCTCATCTATTCAAATATAGATCCATCTTAACTAACATTTAATAATTTTAGATTACATATAAATTATTTATTAAAAATATTATATATATATATATATATATATATATATATATATATATATATATAACAAAACTAAAACTTATAGTCACAAATACTATATCAAAATTGAACCCCATCCACCTCGGCTAATTGGAAACCTTCTCGCCATGTGAAAACACTTTTTATAAATGACACATTTATAATGGATAATTATGATATTTTATATGAAACAAGAAATATTTATTTCACTTGTTAATAAATGTATTTATATTTTTTATATAACATTAATAGATTCTCATCTATTTAAATATAGATCCATCTTAACTAACATTTAATAATTTTAGATTACATATAAATTATTTTTTAAAAATATTATATATATATATATATATATATATAACAAAACTAAAACTTACAGTCACAAATACTATATCAAAAATTGAACCCCCATCTACCTCCCAGCTAGTGGAAGTCTTCTCGCCATGTGAAAAGACTTTTTAATGAGAGAAGGACGGCCACTTTTTTAAACAGAGCATCTATGCTTGTACCCCGATTTTTTTAGGGCCGTAAAGAACGGCCAAGTCGTCAAATCATTCAACCCAGTTAGCAACGCGTGGCAACTCAATCAAATTTCAAGAGCGCGTAGTGTAAAATTGTTGGCAAATTTCCGAAGGCCATCTTTCGTTTTGTGGACTTTAATTCTTCTACTCTTGTAATACAAAAGCGAAGGGAAACCCAGGCGCCACACGTTCAGAAAGGGCATTTTCTGGGTCATCAGGAACGTCTTTTTGACCTGATTTTAGACTGGGCTAACCAGAATTTGTTGCATAAAACCCCATGAAAAATCTATTGAGCAGTCATCCCAGTCTCTACCAACGCCACCCAGAAATTGTTGGTGACAAAAACACACAAACCATGCCATCGTTGCTTTGTGGAGTTAAAATTCCCAAACTAATGTGTTT
>VDFB02186335.1:0-11135 GCA_007258455.2 Sequoia sempervirens
GCTATCAAGAAAGCTGAGAAATTCGCCTCCAAAGGCAGAGTGTTATATGACTTTGTTGAAAAGATCATTGAACACGGATCTCAGATAATTTTGGCTGCGGATGAGAAAACCGCCATGTTGGCCAAGCTCACCACAGAGCTTGACAAAGAAAAGGGCGTACTTTCCCAGGAGCGCAGAGACATGGAAAAATGCCTGTTGTCATGGTCGGAAATGAAACAGGTAAAGCTCAGCAAATTGGTGGAGGTTGGGCTAATTCCCGACAAAGAAAAGTTTGTAGAGGTAAGAGAATCACTGAAACACAAGATTCAAGTGGTTCAATCTCTCATTGAAGATCTTCACCAAGTACAGGAAGATGTCGACGGGCACCGCAACATTCTTGACAAAAGTATCAGAGAGTTGCCTGGTCAACTTCTTGAGGACAATCGTATCTTCTACGACGCGAAATATCCACGATCTTCAAGGAAATATCCGCGAATTTGATCCTAAACCCCAGTTCAAACTTCTCGGAAGCTTCATTTGAACTCATTTGTGTTACAAGGCTCACATTGGACAACACGAAGAGCGCATCTTGGCGGGTCTTGAGTTCACTCATCACGCCATGAGATGCGATCACGAGAATTCACACCATTGGCCGGATTACAGATTTAGTCCAGATGAGAGGTTCGTGTAGGAGAGTAGGAGGAAATTTGAAGACTTCCGCGCCCAATGCAAAGAAACGTGAAGCAACCCCCTATTCTCCAGTGTTAGACATTTACGGTGCATCCCATTATGCATCTTGTAAATATTTCTCGACATTTTCGAATGTCTTATTGTAAATTGTAATTACACCAAGTCCAAAGATGTAATATTTTCAAAACAAATTACACTTTGACTTTGGTCAAAGTTAGGTGAGATTTCCTAAAATCACTCACCTAACTCTCCCTGATTTTCTCAATCTCTTTCCTTCTTTTGCTCATCCCTCTTTCTATATAATGTGAGGGATTTTCATTGTAATATTATCTTTTAGTCTTTTGCAACGAAGTGCTGCCCTTTTGTAAGAAAACTTGTGAAACTTTGCGTTCATACTTTGTGAATGAGATTCAATCAATAAAGAAAAGGATTGCAAGCCAAACTTTGCGTTGGATTCAATACTTTTGTAAGTTGATTTGATTTGGTAGTGATTAGTTCGAGGAATCTGAAAGACTCTACGTGGTTGATGTAAACTTTGTTTTACATCTATTATTTAGATTGCATTGTTATTTTGTTTATCATTGGTTGAGTGATCTATAAGACTTTGCGCTTATAATCATTTATACTCTTGCATGTTCTTGTTGGATAATCTATAAGACTTTGTGCTTATAATTATTCATACTCTTGGATACTTTGTTGAAGGATCTACAAGACTTTATTAACTATGTCGTTAGATTGCCATTAATACTTTGTTGGATGATCCTACAAGACTTTGTGCTGTCGTTCATCTTTGTTTGAAGAATTATTTGCGTCCTAAAGAAGACTTTTTATTAGCTTCTAGCAGTATTGTAAGCAGTGCGGATTTATCTGAGATCAACATTGGTAAAGCTACGGGCGACTTTGTGCCTTCGTGAGCTTTCCCTTTTTACTTTATTTTTGTTTGTTATTAATTACTTCTGGTATCTCTATGCTTCGCTTTGACGAGATAGAGATATTGGCATTACTGCTGGTTGCTAGTTTTAAGTTATCAAGAATTCGGAACTTCCAACACGTGAAACATTGTAAACATCTTCTCTGAAAAAAGAGAGAAGGATGAATGTAACACACCCCCCCCACTCCGTGAATTTCGTGTACATTGTGTAATCACTTTTGTGATTTACTATTGTTTCTCTTAGCAGTAAGAAGGGCGCCTCCCCTTTCCGAGAGGAGAGATTCATATCTCACATAGCTGTGGGTGAAGTCCAAGTTGTGTAATCTGTCGAGAGTTGATTACATAATTTTCACTTGAGAGTTAGGAGTTCAGGATGGATTAGGGGTATGTCATAGTTAGGAAAGGACACTATTAGGGTTATGTTTTGGGGTAGGGTTAGGGTTAGGATTATGGTTAAAATTAGAGTTAGGGTTACAATTAGTGTTAGGGTTAAACATAAAATAGGGTTAGGGTTAGGGCTAGGGTTAGATTTAGGGTTAGGGTTAGGGTCAAAGTTAGAATTAGAGTTAGCATCAGAATTTAGGGGTATGGTTAAGGTTAAGATTTACATCATGATTAGGGTTAGGGTTATGGTTTAGGGTTTAGGGTTAGGGTTAGTATTATAGTTATCATTAGGGGCTATATCATAGTTAGGGACAATGTTAGGGTTGGGGTTAAGTTTTTGGGTAGGATTAAGTTTAGGGTTAGGATTATGGTTAGTGGTATATCATAGCTAAGGACAATGTTAGGGTTAGGGTTAGATTTTGCAATAGGGTTAGGGTTAGGAGTATGGTTAGAGTTAGGGTTTAGGATTAAGGTTATGCGATTTACATATATAAAAGTTTTAAATCTTTTTATACACCAAAATTTCACTCTTCTACTTTATAATATGTTTGTATATGACTAAATGTGCTCCTTTAAGTATCAATCTTAACTTTGATGTGTATATTACTATGAAATGAGACTCAGTGCTAAATTTAACACGATTTTGTATCCAAAACTACAAAACAATTCGATACTCAACAAATATGTTGAGTATTATGTGCAAAATAAATAAAGTTACATTTCAAAATATTTATTTCAAAATGAGATAACAAAATGCCTTTACAAGTATACAACAAGTGCGCAAGAATTGCAATGAGCACTTGTTGCATATAGCAATTTATTATCAAATTATATTTTTCTATTTTATTAAGGCTGATCCATTTCAAACAATATATCTAAACATAATCCTTTAAGCTAAACAATCGGTTGCATCAAATTCTTTCCATTTCTAACTTTTCTTATTATGACAAATTGTTATCTATTCCAACCAAATATTCGGCATACCCAATTGCACACAAAAAGTGCAATTGCTAGTTATATTCTTGATCATATTTTTCCTTTCTTAGTACCCTTTTTGTTGATGGTTGTATATTCTTTTGTAAATCGTAGTGATCAATAAAAAAATAATCGTTGGGTAGATATTTGTCTAAAAATACAGTATTTTAATCTATTAAATATTAAAATTTTATATATAAATGTAGAATCTAAAATTAGGTCTAATTCTTGAAACGACAAGTTAAAAAGATAACAACAGAGAAAAGAAAATAACAGCAGTAAATTAAGTCAGAAAATAAAACACTGAATTAATACACAACTCTGTATTTATACAAACCCAAAATACTGTCTTTTATTAATGTGTATATAAGAGAAGAACCAAGCTATTACATAGATCGCTAAAGCTTAAGTATTTATTATTCGCTGTGTTGGAAGACATGCACTTTCACAATGAAAGCAAGTTTGATAACTGAAACTTAAACTAATAAAAGCAAACTATACTTTAAACTAATTATCTAAATATGCACATCTATGCATGATAGGGCATAGTGGTGGTTACAGTGAGTTGCTCTCGGTGAACTTCATGCATCAATTGTCAACATACTACCTCTTGATGTTGAGAGGGCTCACGATTTGATCTCTGAGTGTCATAAATTGATCCTTCGCAACTGCCTTGGTGAAGATATCTGATAACTGTTTTTGGTGCTCATGTATTTCAATTATACTACATTTTTCTGCACCAAATCTCAGATAAAATGATGTTTTAAATCAAAATGTTTTGTCTTCCTGTGATGGACTGGATTCTTGGCCAATTTGATGGCACTAATGTTATCACAAAAAATCACTATAGGCTGAATTTGCATCTCTCCAATTTCTTCAATTGTTTGTGTACCTGTTGATTTATTGTAAAAAAAAAATTACTATCTCACCTCTTGGATTTTCTTCATGTGCATGATTTGTACTCCTTTGATAAATGTCACTTAAGCTTCTTACCTTCCTTGTAGAACTTGGACTTGAAGCTGGACTTGCACTTGGAATTGATGAGGGACTATGCGGTGGACTTGTAGCTCTTGGAACTGATATGTTAGTGGGATGCTCATGATCAATTTCATCAATAATACCATTATTCAAAACAGATTTTGAAATCTTAACATGGCCTTTTTGATGACCATAAATTCCCCCTTCATCAAAAATTGCATCTCTAGAGATAAACAATGTTATGGGTGAGAGAATTATACAACTTGTAAGCCTTAATTTGCTCACTATATCCAACGAAAATACATGATTCACTTTATGGATCTGACTTTTTCCTCATTTGTTTAACTACATGAACATACACTAAACACCCAAAAACTTTAAAATGTTGTACATTAGGTTTTTTCTCATACCAAGCTTCGTATGGAGTCACCATATCAAGTGCACTGGCGGAACTCCAATTAAGAATATATACTGTTGTAACAACTGTGTCACCCCAAAAAGAATTGCTTAGTCCCTTGGTCTATAGCATACTTCTTACCATTTCCACCATTGTATTGTTTTTTTTTTTTAGCTACTCCATTTTGTTGAGGTATGTAAGAAGTGGTGAGTTGTCTTTTGATCCCATACATATCACAATAATTCTAAAAATCTCTTGAACAAAATTCTCCTCCACGATCAACCATCAAACATTTGATACTACACCTGTTTTCTCTATCCGCAAGGGCTCTGAACCTCTTGAATGTCTCAAGGGCTTCATCTTTGGTCTTCAAAAAATAAACCCAACACTTTCATGAGTAATCATCAATAAAAGTATTGAAATGTGATGACTTAACCAAACTCTTTGTCTACATAGGACCAAAAATGTTTGAATGAACTAACTGAAGTGGATAATGGGCCCTCCATGCATTGTCTTTTGGAAATTTCTCTCTTGCATGTTTTCCTGTAGCACATCCTTCACAAACTTCTTTATGTTCTTTAACCTTAGGAAAACTAGAAACTAATGCTTTTGATGTCAAAATCTTCAAACTATGAAAATTTAAATGCCTATACATGAGATGCCACAACCAACTTTTGCCCTCATATGCCATATTAGCAAGATTGCCGCTATTTTCTCCAAACTTCAATGGGAACATTCTATTCTTTGACATAGGCCCAACTATAAACACCCTATTGCCTTGATTCTTATCATAAATTATGCATTGTTGGTTTTCAAACATAACCTTATAATTTTTCTCACACAACTTCCCAACACTCAATAGATTATGCTTTAATTATGGAGTGTAATAAATGTCCCTAGTTCATTTTTCATACCTTCTTTAGTAGGGACTTCCATAGCTCATTTTGTAGTAACCTCCAATGATTTGTCATCACCAAGCTTGATCTTGGATTTGAAAGTTTCATCCATTATAGAAAAAAGCTTCTCATTCCCTGACATGTGGTTAAAACACCCTTAATCTAAATACCAAATATCTTTAGAAACATTTTCAGCTTTGTCATAAGATACAAATATTTTTTTTTGGAGGAGGCTCATCACCCTCTTGAGCATAATGAACACTTTTATCATTATTACCTTATTTTAAAATGCACTCTCTTTCAAAGTGGCCATACTTGTTACAATGATAACACTGGATGTTTCTCTTATCAAATCTGCCTCTACCTCTTCCTCTTGAACCACATCTTCCTCTTGAACCACCTTTTCCTCTTAAACCACCTCTTTCCCTATTTTCCCTTGAAGAATTCTGATTTTGACCTCTTCCTTGGCCTTGGTTGTTTGTAGTGCTACTATTTGCATCTTCTTTCTTTGTAATTTACAATTTGGAGGAAAAATCTTTCTCATCACTTTACCCAAATGAATCTCTCAATCTTTCTTCATGAGACATTAGAGATCCAACTAGGAGATCAAATTCAAGGGTAGAAAAATCCTTTCTTTCTTCAATGATTATAGCAACATGATTCCACCTTAATGCTAGAGATCTCAAAACCTTTTTAATTACAACCTCATTGGCTATTGTTTCTCTAGGAGTGGTCATTTTATTAACCACATTGTTGACTTTTACATAATAATCGCTTGTTTTTTCAATTTCTTGCATCTTTAAATTTTTAAAGTCTATCTTCAATGTCTGCATCTTCACAACCTTGACCTGGTCACTACCTTGGTAAGTTTCTTGTAGATTCTTCCAAGATTCTACAACTGACTTTGCACTTGCAATCCTCAGAAATAAGCTCTTATCAAGAGCTATTTGAATATGAAACAAGGCTTGAGAATTCTTCTTTTTAGCCTCCTTAAAGTTGTTCTTTCATTGGTTGTAAGAGTATTCTAATCTGTTGGTTCTTCATAACCCATTTCTATAATCTCCCACAAATATTTTCCTGTCAAAATGGTCATCATCTTGATGCACCAATATTCATAGTCACTTCCATTGAAATCAAGAATTGGAAAAGAATTTATACTTGACATGATTACCAAAAAAACACCAGCTTTGATACCAAATGTAGAATCTAAAACCAAGCCTAATTCTTGCACCGACAGGTTAAAAATATAACATCAAAAGAAAGAAAATAACAGCAACAAATTAAGTTAGAAAACAAAGCAGTGAATTAATACACAACTTTGTATGTATGCAAGTTGAAATTACTTTTTCTATTAATGTGTATATAAAAGAAGAACCAAGCTATTACATAGACTGTCGAAGCTTTTAAAAATATACTGGAAAAGGCTATGCATGCATTATTCGTTAGGTTGGAAAATAGGCGGTTTGGTAGTGAAAGCCAAGTTTGATAACTGAAACTTAAACTAATAAAAGCAAACTATACTTTAAGCTAATTATCTAAATATGCACATCTATGCATGACAATTACACATGGTGGTTACGGTGAGTTACACTCTGTGAACTTCATGCATCAAGGGTAAACCCACAAAACTGGTTTACAATTCCAGTGAGGAAGGAAAAGTTGCAAAAGCTGCCGGGCAAAGGTTGAACTGGACTTCCATTGCCGAAGCTGCGTTAATCGGCGAGGGATACGGCCGAGAGAAAACCGAAAAGGGTTGTGGAAAGGTTCGCTCAGACTCCTTTCTGCTGACGCAAAAAACTCAAAATTAACGCTAAAGCTTGAGTTGAGGATAGAAAATGGAGGAGACTTCCACAGAATAACTAAGATATTAAAGGTAGTCCTCGAAATAAAGGAAGGCGCTATCAATGGAACTCTGGAATTTTAATATGTATTTATTTTTTTAGTTTGATTAAACATGGGTTTTCACCTAAAGTCAAACTTTATGTTACGCACATGTGGAAAAATAGCCGATTATCAAAATTAAAAATATAGGAGTGCACTAAGATATTGAAGTCTTTGATCCAACAAAAATAATAAATTGAATCTCAATACACATACAAAAAAATTTATGTTTGTGTCTCACGGTCGCTATAGAATTGTAATTGGTTTGACTTTGAGCTTGATTAAAGGAAAAAAATATTCAATAAAACACTATAGAGAATAATTGGAAACACTAGATATCATAGATTACAAATGTCGAAACTAAAAAAAAGGAAATTTTATCCTTCATGGAAAAAAAATTATGTTGTATACGGTGAATGTCACTCCTTAAAAATGGTGTTTACTGAAAAAAATAGTTTTCAAAAGAGATGGAAAAAGAAGTGCAATCTGATTCCAAATTTTTTGAAAAAAGTATATTTATGATCTACAGAAAAATGTCACAAAACACTAGTTTGCATCATCTTCAAATTCCTCATGGTTTAGCTGCTATAAGTGCCCGAAAGTGAAGATTTAGTTAGAAAAAATCAGTTTAGTGTCCAATTTGGCCAAAAATTATAAAGCAGTATTGTGGGATCACCCTCAATTGTCAATAATAAAGAGGTTTTAGTATGGTTTCTTTTAGAGGACGGTCGAAACTTAATTTTGATGGGCCTTTAGAAGCAGTTTTGGAGCTTTGGGTATTGAATGCATCATCAAAGATGAGGTGAGAGTCTTTGTTTGGATCTTTTCCAAAATGTTCAATCATGATACAAATAATGAGACTGAAATGGAAGCTCTTTTTGAAGGTATCATAATCTACATTTAGAACATTAGAAAAATAGACATTGAAGGCAATTTTTTTATCTATAGAAATACAATAAAGAAGAAAAACATCATAAACTAGAAACTACAAATATGGAGTCTAGTGGGAAAACTGGAGGTTTATACATTATCACATATCTATAGATAAATAAATAAAGGAAACAAACTTTTTAACAAAATTTGAGGTACATTAGGATGTGATTTCCAAGGTATCCAATTAGGTTATTGATTGGGAGGACCTAAATCTCATTTTGGAAGCGGAAAAAGTCTGCTTAGTAGAAAGTAATGATTTGAACTCTAAATGATAATTTTTTTGGTAGAACTTAATTTCCTATGAGACTGTCAAACTATTCAAGGGGGGATTGCACTAAAACAACATGGAGAACTTTTCTTTCTTGGACAATATTTTGATCTTCTTTCCCCTCTCCAAATTGAACATGCTTTTGAGATTTTGGAGGGGTTGTGCTTTCTTCTACATCTATGGATGCCTAAAAACTGGTGTAACCTTTGCACATTCATCTCTTGAGTTGGTGCACTTATATTTCATTTTATGAGAGCTACCTTCTTGGTAGTCCTCATCTATCAAAAATAAAATGGATTTTTCTAATTGAAAAAAAAATCACTGAAGAAATTGTCATCAAAAATTTGTTTGACAGTCGAGGTTGACCATTGAATTTGGGTCTTATAATTTTACAATCTAAAATCACAAATCATTGTAGAAGCAACAAAACCTTCCCATTGCATATAAAACCCTCAAATGTAGACAAACCCTTAGAAATAAAACCTTCTCAACAATGGAAACAAACCATTAAGATTTTAAAATACATAATAAAAAATTATATCTAAATTTTGATAGTTCATCCAAAATCTCCTCTTTTAAATGATACAATCTTTCTAAAATTATAATTATATTTTATAACCAAAATTATTAAATTATTTAATAATTTTATTTAATTTTTATGTAATCTTTTGAATTTTTCTTGTCATTGATGGCACCTATTAATCTCCATCATTAATGATGCATGTTAATCTCCATCATTACTTGCTTTGTCCTCATAGATGTACCTGCCATATTCTATATTTGGTATTTGTTATATTTTCTAGTTATGCTTGTTAAGGGAGAGGGTTTGATGATGGTGAGGCTATGTTGTGCGAGGGGTCTATGTCAGCAGAAGACATGCTGACCAAAACCTTGATACCCATGATGTAGAGGGTCTAGTTGGAAACTCAGAAAAATCCATCCCCACCAAATTCTCACACATTTTCTAACTCATACTGAATGGTTTCCAAAAATCCTTTTTACAAAGCAAAAGGTGGCATCGACCATTAATGGACATGTGGTACTATCTTACATGTTTATTGCCATGCCACTCCTTGTGAACTTAATGCATGTTTACTTCCCCTCTCCTATCCATCGTCAACATTTTTGCACCCACATTGGCATTTTTTTTCGTGAAGGTTTCTTTTGGGTTCTCTACAACACCATTCACTCTTCAGGTCTGCATAGGACACCATCCTTTAATGGACCAGTGGTGGTGCATTTCACAACCGATTGTAGAGAGGTTGGGAGCAACTCATGGTGATATACTTTTCATTTCTCGTGTGTTTATGAACATTGTAAGGAAAATAATAAATTTTGGCCATCACATGTGAGGTTGTCTTCCAACCTCACAATGAAAATGAACCTCCATTGTATGTGTATTTCAATTGGTTTCGAAATATTCTTTACAATACTCTAAATCTTGTTTCATTTCAATATTTTAATACTTTTCATGCTCCATTATATGTATGAATGCTAATTTAGCTTGCCTATCATTGCACGCATCCCACTCTACATGTCATCAACTCTACAAATATATATACATATACATTATATATATGTAATATCTATACATACTGTATATATCTCTATTATATATATACAATGCCTATATTTATAGCATTTGAGGGTGTCATATACTCGATTATTAAGGGTTTCATGCAACTATCTTTTGGCCAACTATGTTTGTGTGTGTATATATACACACAATCGGCCAAAAGATATATATCTACAATATTTATACACACTATACGTATCTCTGACATACATATATCTATCTTTGTAATGGCTCTAGGAAAATTCATTGCTAGCAATTCACCACCAGCAATTCATCATTGTGACATATTCATCGTGTATACAATTCACCACCAATAATTCATCGTCGTGGTATATTCACCACGTATATTTACTTATTCTTTAATTTTTTTAATAAATAAGAAATACAACCTTAATCTTTACATAGATCAACAACATCACTATGGTATAATTGTGCTTGCTTCTGTGACTCTTATTATTATTCAGTCTACCAATGTTGATTTTTGATCTAAAACCGGGCTTTATATTGTAAAAGCAATTAATTAGTAAATAAAAAATATAAAAAGACTTGTAATTTGTTTAGTCAAATGTGTAGAATGTTCATATTTTTTGTTTTTAAATTTTGTAAACTTATATGATTGCTAAATCTTTCCTTTGTTGAGATGTTAGATTTAAGATATAATAGATGTTATTCTTAGAATATACATTTATTGTATAAATTATTTAGTGTATATACATTGTCACTATGTTAGTAGTCATAATGCTTAGAATGTTGAAGCCACTTTCTTTTCATCTTGTTATAGTAATAGTGATTCAAATCCTCGTGAACTTTTTAAATATATTAGAACAAAGAAAATCTTGTTGGCAATCTCTTTTTTTTTTACAATTTCATATTGCTCAACTTCATAACCCAACTAAAATTGTTCCCCTTTCCACTAAACATTCTTTTATCTTAATTTCTAAAATGACTATATATTTTGCTAATATAAAAATCAATGACCAATAAATTCTTCAAAATATATATACTAGCAACTGCACCTTGGTGTGAAATGGGTACGCTGAAGTGTGGAAAGTCAATTAGGGAAAAATTTGGTCTATTTTCTTACATTTGTGTAGTACATGACGTCAATTGGTAGGCCATTTAGCAAATGATGTTTGTGAAACAAAGGTCTCAATGGAGACATGTCTAGAGATAGAGGGGGAGAGAGGAAGATAGAAGTAGAGATGAAGATAAAGTGAGAGGAAGAGGGAGACATATAGATCTAGAGA
>VDFB02186336.1:0-15218 GCA_007258455.2 Sequoia sempervirens
CTCTTGCATTTAAGAGACAACTTTTGGAGAGGCCGACTTGCTGATTATGAAGAGTCACGTCTCTCTCCTCATTGTGTATATATGTTCAATGAGACTTCTTCATTTGTCATTCAGTTTTCATTCATTCGATATCTTTTCATAGTTCATCTACTCAAGTACGAGTTTGTATCAAGTGCAGATCGACTTTTGTGTAGAAGGCTGAGATCATTATCAGCAGATTGTATCACATAGTTTCTGTATTTGCATCTGATTGTGATGCTGTTCTTGGCCTCATTATTGGGCTCATTGTAAAGGAGATATTCTTGTTGTGATTCAATATATAAGTGATATATTGTTGCTGGGTTTTTCTCCCTCAAGAGGAGGGTTTTCCCAGGGTTTTCCCAGGGTATCTGCTGTGTTATGGTATCTGATTTTTGAGTTAATTTTCTGTGCATTAAATCTGATCATAAAACTAACACTATTGACATTCCAACTGTATAACTATAAAATACAGAATAAATGTAATACCACAAGTTGGCTGAATATAGTCTTAGTTTCTATCCTCAAATGGTAAGTAAGGTTTAAAAGTGCCCTTAATGCTATTTTTAATTAGTTGATTATGTTTTCTACACATGAAATTTTTCTCTTGGAGATAAATTTGCTACACATGAAATTAGAGGTCTATTCAGCAATGAGATGAGACTTCAGACAAAAAAGTAATGATGATGAAAAAGAAATCTTTTCACAAGGTTTATGTTCTTCCTCTACGTTAATTGGGCTAATCATTTTATTTTTTATTGCTGGTAGCTCTATCTACCATTTTTGCATTTAACTGGCGGTAACTTGCCATTGTAGCATTTTTGTGGGCTGTAAATGTCCTTGAAAGTTGAAAGGGTTTTCTTAACTACATATGACCTTTTCCATGATATCTGTATGCCACATATCATTAGGAAAACTGAAAAGTTATGTGTTGGTCCACTAAGTAGCTTAAACTAAAATTTGAGGCTGTAAAAGAGGCCAACCTTTTTCAGCCACCTGAAACCAGCAGCAATTACTTTCACAACAGGTTGATCCATAACACATACTCTCAAATACAGTCAAGTTCCTTCATGCAGTCTAGAACTTTCTGGAACTTTTTGTTTTGAACTTGAAAAGCATAAATAGGTTCCTTCATCTGGACAGTCTCAAAGATAAGTATAGCATTTGGTAAAATTCTGTACAATAGCCTAAACAATAAAAAAAAAGAAATATTATATTTACGAGAGTCACTTTTGAACTTACCTTTCTGACCTGATCTTTGATGTTTTTACCTATACTTGGCATTTGCCATATTTGCATTGGTAACCCACCCCCAAAATCTGATACTTATATAGATTTCTGGCTTGGTCTTTAGGTTAACTTGTTAATTTTCTTTGTATGCATTTCTGGTGAACTGATGTGAATTAGGTTCATCATTCTCCTTAATTAGTTTTCATTTCTGTTTCTGCCTATCTGATCTGTTCTTTGGAAGGTAGTCTGTTTCAACAATCTTGCCTAGTCTTTTGACCTCTCGATTCTTTGCCTTTTCAATATGCTCTTGGAAATTTGTGTGTGAGGTGAAATTGATATTCCTTGCACACTGCTGCATGTGGGTCCTAAATACTCTCTTCATTTACAATAACCTATTTAAGTTTTTAACACATCCAAAGACATATTACCTCCATTGATTAATTCAATTAAAACTTAATTAATTCTGATTGTTTTTCGAGGTCAATGCTTGCCTGTCTTGTGCTTATAGAAGCCATGACATACATGCATCTAAAATGTCATTTTTCAAATGATGTTCTTCTATTGGATCTTGTAGTGCTCTTCTTTTTTTCCCATTAAAATCCTATCCAACTTAGTTAGAACCCCTTCATGTCTTGAAGTACTTGCCAACTTATTGGTAATTTAATTTAACTTTGAGGATATAAATTCTATAACCATGAAATCACTCATGCATTTATACAAGATCAGACATTGGTGAAAGTAGAAGCAGTCCACATTCTCTATGAAATGCTCAAATTTCATCCATGCATAGCGTACCACTTCTTTGTTAGACATCTCTCTTTCAAATTTGGGACTTCTTCTTGCCCCACAACTCCATTTCCCAAAATCAATTGCACTTGCACCTTTCGTTTTACTCACCTATACCCATATCATGTACTCTCCATTGTTCAGTCTTCTCATGAACATGGCTGGTCTCAAAACTAAACTACCATCAATGCTGAAAATCCCTTAAAAGTTGATTGAAATCTGCTCTTATTTTGCATCATATTGCTGATGCATATTTAGCTTTTAGATTAACCGTTGTAAAGTGACTGAACCCTTTTATCTTGAATGCAAAGTTGAAACTGATTTATGTTTATCAAAGTTGTTAATGTGTTTAATTTGTCTGTTTTGCAGAAATTGTGCATTGAAAAACAACAAGAGCATCTACAAACATACTTCAACAGCATATAAACTTTCACAAGTCAGATATTACTTGCATTTTGTTTTTATATTTCTAGTGTGTTTACATGGATATAATTCACCCTTGTTATTTCCTTCTGTTATTAGGGTCTAAATCCATTGATGTTCATATTTGCTTTAATAGGGAACATAACCTATGTGGGAAGGTATAAAGCTATATTTGATGTTTTCTTTTATGCTCTATGTTTTCAAGAGCGATTTTTGATGGCTGAGGATGTTAACATAACACATGTTCCATTTTCTTGTTATGGAGTTATAGTCAGTATACTTGTAAGGACTCTAGAGTGGGAACTGTTAAAGCCAAATATGCCATGGCTTGTGGATGCTGCAGTATGTGTACTATTGGATTTCTTTGTATCCTTTATCATAGTTCATTATGTTAATGATAACATGCAGCGTCGGAATAACTTCCAGCGATATTCTTGTTATGAATAAATTAAATAATAGCTAGAGAGCTATTTAATTTATAGAGTCCTCTATCCAGAAGGAGGTGTGATTTAATTTGATAGGCACTAGCTTCTATGTGGCCGACTTTCTTTCTATTGATTGTGTCATAAATAAGAAAAGACATTTGTTATTGGAGGCCAACCTCCTATCCTTGTAATTATATTTTGTATGGTGGCCGACCTATCTCTTGAAGAGTTGCGACCTCTCTATCATTTTGTATATATAGAAGATCATTTGTTCTCATTTACACATCAAGCAAGTTCGATACATTACTTCATTCAAGTGCGAATTTCCTCAAGAGCAGGTTGCGAGTTTCTTCAAGGGCAGATTTAGATATTAAGGAGGTGCAGATTATTATCTGTCATTGCATCTTGTGTAGGTGCTGAATATTGGCCTTGTGATTGGCCTCATTGTAAAGAGAATTGTTGACACTATTTATATATATAAGAGAGATCTTTGTTGCTGGGTTTTTCTCCCTCAAGAGGAGGGTTTTCCCAGGGTATCTGCTGTGTTATTGTGTCTGATTTGAATTAATTTTCTGTGCATTAAATCTGGTCATTAAAATTTACAATCTAGACTTAGCTTGCATTTGTGAATAACAACTTATTTTATTCAAGCTTTGACATAAGGTTGTAAGTGCTTATGAATAAAGAAATGTGATGCTTAACCAAATTCCATAGATTATGGCCCAATTCGCTTTTTACAAGCTGAGAGCAATAAATAATTATGAAGATGGAGATGTACTGCCTTAAATGTTTACTGGCCATTCTCATTGCGTTCAATAGTGGATAACATAGTGCATTTGAGCAACTTAGTTTGCTCTAGATTCTAAAAGCAATTATAGTATTGAGCTTAGAGACCACAACGTATTATTATGACTGAAACAAATGTTTGCCTTCAGGTGGACTTGACAGCATATGTAGAGAAGCATGACTTTGTTTTTGATGCAGTCCTAGATGAGCATGCTACAAATGATGATATGACCTAATGTACCCATGCCATTGTTCTCATTTGGAGTAAAATCATTATATCATGCTTATAAGTATCCTTGATTAGGTCTATCAATAGATTGCCTAAAAATTATTCCAGCAATTTGTTTATGATATTACATGTCACCATCTGAAAAATTTCAAGATTACTACTAAGCTGTTATAATATCAACATTGTTGCTAAAACATGGCAGACACAACAAATAAAAACAGGACTATTCTTGCGCATTTTGGCAGGAACTTCGCTACTCTGCAGCTCTTATTTCCTTAAGCGGAGAAGAAGCATATTTGTTATTTTGTTTAGTTGTTGACGAGAGTAGATACTTAGGGTTTTGTTTTGCTCTGCTCTGCCCTGTTAACTGCATGAAGATGGAGATGATGCACAGATTGAAATGGAGATGATCCGTGTTTAAACAGGTAACTTATCATTACTGCAAAACCTCTCGTCACATGACGCACAAATTTGATGTTTTGCACTTCAATCAGTCCATTAGTGCTCTTTGTAAATCGGGAAACATAAACAGGGCTTGGGATCTTTTGCATTCAGCCATAACTGAATCCCTTCCTCTCAATGTTGTTACCTTCAACGAGCTTTTAGGTGGCCTTGTAAACTCTAGTGATCTCTATAGAATCAACTCCCTTTTGGGTGAAATGAAAGAGATAGAAATACATCCAAAAGTTATTACTTATAACACCCTCATAAAGGTTTTGTGTAAAGGGGATCAAATTAAGGAAGCACTAGGCATTTTGCACAGAATGAGGCACTCTCATTGTTTTCCTAATATTGTTACATACAACACCCTAATTGATGGGATCTGCAAAAGAGGTAGAGTAGATGAAGCTCTTGTTTTAGTAGCTGAAATGATACAATTTGGCATTTCTCCTGGTAACACTACATGCAATACACTAATCAATGGTCTCTGCAAGGTGGGCAGGGAAGATGAAGCTCTAAGGTTAGTAGCTGGAATGACACGTGCTCTTTGTTCTCCAAATGTTGTTACATATAACACCCTGATAGATGACTTTTGCAAAGTAGAAAGATTAGAAGAAGCTCTAAGATTAGTAGCTAAAATGTTACAAGACGGCCATTTTCCTAACAGCTACACTTATACTAGCCTGATAGATGGCTTTTGCAAGTCGAGTAAACCAGACAAAGCATACAATCTGTTTGTACAAATGATAGAGTTTGGTCCTTTGCCAGATGAAGTGACATTTACTGCACTTATTGATGGACTGTGCAAAGATGGCAGGATGGACAAAGCTTGGGATTGTTTCCATGACATGTCCAAAAAGGTTTTGCAGGCAGATGCGATTACTTATAATTCTTTGATATGCAGCCTATGTGGATTGCATGAGGTGGAAAAGGTTCAAAAGCTATTTAAAAATATGCTAAGGAAAGGCTGCTCCCCAAATGGTATCACCTACAGCATTCTAATTGGTGGTTTATGTCAGAGTAAGAGAGAAAAGGAAGCATTTACACTTCTTTCTGAGATGGAAAACAGGGGACATCTTCCTGATGTAATTACATATAGTACTTTGATATGTGCATTCTGTAGAACAGCAGACATGAACATGGTAGGAAATATGTTAGAGGAGATGGCAATAAGAGATGTGAAACCTGATGAAGTGACATACAACACAGTCATTGATGGTCTGTGCAAGGCAGGAGATCTCATTGGTGCACATTCACTGATGAATAAGATGCTAGATGAAGGCTCGACTCCTAATGCAGCCACTTATAACTGTTTGATTGATGGCCATTGCAAAATTGGATAATGTCTTCATGTATTTTGTAAACATGAAAGTGGTTGGTATTACTCCAACTGTTGTAACATATAATATATTAATTGATTTTTTTTGCAAGGAAAATAAACTTGACATGGTTTTCTCGATGCTAAATGAGATGAGAGCAAAGAATTTCGTTCCAGACATTGTCACATATAATATACTATTTCACACCTTCCGCCAAAGACATGACCTTGAAAACACTTTTTTTGTGATGGATCAAATGAAGAAAGAAGGTTGTGCTCAAGTGAAGTAACTGTCCGGATACTTGACTGGCTGATTGAAGTTTGGTCAAATGAAAAACTTAAGAGATTTTGTAAATGATGATTCTTTTATTATTCCTAGGACAGCATAGCTCTCATTCCTTGATTAGTGCTAGCCATATCCAAATCGCTTTCTCAGGTCTAGAAGTTGATATTTATGCATTCATTCCAGTGTCACTTATGTATCTGTACATTCTTTTGTGAAGGATGGGAAAGATACTCTGATAGTTTGGATTGAAGCATTATTGGATGGTTCCTTACTATTATTGAAGATTTCTTTTGTCAACAATTCTAAACCATGGGATGCCAATGAGACATGCTTGTTTATATCAAACAGCAATTGGAAACATACAATGTTATCAAGAAATTGAGATCAAAGACTCGTCTTTTGGCCAATAAAGGATCTTGTGGATCACTTACAAGGGAGATCAAAGATTGTGGTAGGCTAATAAATAATTAGTTGTCAAAGAGACATTCTTGCTTATATCAAAGAGCAAGAGGAAGTAGACAACATGGTCAAGAAATTGAGATCAAAGTCTCATCTTTTGGCCAAGAAAGGATCTTCTAGGTCACTTATAGGGCCATCTTTAAGTACTCTTGTAGCGGTTGCCACTTATCAATCTTTTGTGACATTGTCTTTAGAATAAGACAATAGCCCTTTTCTTGCAAACAAACCAAGGATTTGGGCCCATTTGAAAGGGTATTTTAGAATGAAGTGAGACAGTGTTGATAAGCACATTGCATATTGTATTTAGGTCTTCCTTTCAGCCTTGTAAAATCACAATATTGGTAGGAGATAGTGAGAGGATAAATGAGACGCCTATAAATTATATAGGTTATGGTTATGGTTATGAAAGGTTACCACATTCTTGGCCATGGAAAGAAGGTTTTTAGATACACCATTATAACCTATTACGGATTCATAGGCAAAAACAAGGGCATCCATCAATTCTATGAATGGAAAGATTACAAACGTGTGCTCCCAATTAATGTCATTGTAGTGTGTTCTAAAGAGGTAATATTTTAGGGGTGTTGTGTGTGAGGGGCAAGGGAAGAATGCAAACTCTATTTCCAACATCTTCATAAAGTACATTGAGGCAAAGCGGCCACAAATGTTGTCCAAGTTATAATAGACAATTTTTTAAATTGCAAAGTTGTAGGTGGTTGTTTCAAGGGAGATATGGACACATGTTTTGGACACGATGTGCCATTTACTCACTCAATTTGGTGATATGTAAACTTGCAAATATATTGAGTGGATGAAACAACTCTACAAGTTGATGCAATTCATGTATTTGTAAATAGCCATCATATGTTACAATCTATTTTCACATCTTTCTCAAAGTTGGAGGCATCAAAGGTAATTTTATGCAATTTCTATATATATATATATATATATATATATGTAAAATAACCATCATATGTTACAATCTATTTTCACATCTTTCTCAAAGTTGGAGGCATCAAAGGTAATTTTATGCAATTTCAATATATATATATATATATATATATAATTTTCTTTATGATGTAGAAGCACCTTTGGGAGTAAGGAAACACTGCATCACCAAAAATAGTGTCCAATAGTTAAGAATCCCATTAGTTGAATAAACCTAGAAGTACTAGCATTTTTTTCTTTATCAATTTCTCAATTGAAGAGTACAAGATCATCTCTTGTAATCATTTGTTGGAGTCACTCAAACTCTTCTACCATCATATTCCCTCACTTGATGTTATTAATCAATTATAACAACTCTATAATCATGAGAGTTAGTCAAACCACATGAAAGAATTCAGTAACAACCACACAATTGAATTTGTGATATGTTTTTGCAAAGGGATGTGGTGGAAAAGGGAGAAAAAAGAGGACATTTTGAAGGGGGGTTTGGGTGAAGAAGGATAATCTAAAAGTAAACTAAGAGAATCAATCTAATTTTTGGTTGTTTGCAACTGATTTCATTTCAAATGGCATTTGGGGAAAATCAAATATATTTTTGTAGGAGGTGCAAATCTTTTGAGTAGTTGTAGTAGAAAGTGAAGGCATATTCCAAGTCAACTTTTTTGTTTTGATAAAAATGAAACCCTCAAAGGATAGGAAATAGCTTCTATATGCATTTATATGTACATTTTATTTCCCCAAAACATGACCTTTTTTACCAAATACAAGATTTTCTAAATTGTTGATTCCAAAATAAATCAGAAAGAGATTAAGTTGTTTCATGGAATATCTAAATTCGTCATAGATAGTGTTTTGATCATCATGAGATAAGTAGCTACAACTCATTGTTTTAGTTGAAGTCTACAATATTAAGGTTCTTTTTTAATTGATCTAGGGGCATTTTACATGGACCACAAGTAGCCCCATTTTTAAGCACAATTTAAAATCTTGAATTCTACTACATGTTTTAGGAATCATTCAACCGACTATTAATCACAATAAAATATAGTTAGAATGAGTACAAGAGTAAATGAGTTTGAATTATTTCAAGGCCACTCCTATCAATAACTGCATCTATTTTGGTGCTTAGATAATGATTTGGGTGCTATTTTGGAACCCATACACATTAAGCGAAGAATTTGGAATTCTTCGCTTGGAAAGATTTTATGCTTGGGAAGAGTTTTTGAGAAGAGGGAGTGTCATGAGAAAAGAGAGAGGGCAGAGAAATAGTCACCACTCTAGAAACATTCAAGTTTTTTCCTTTTAGCAGGAAGGGAAAACAATAAGAACAAGTGTAGAAGAAGAAATGAGAGAACCACAAGCATGAATGGAAAGGGAAAGTCACTAGTTAAAGAGAAAACAATAAGGGGAGGCGCATGAAATGGAGCAAATTTAGACAAGGATGAGATCATGTGAGGTCACATAGGAGCAAACAATAAGAACAAGTGTAGAAGAAGAAAGGAGAGAACCACATGCATGAATGGAAAGGGAAAGGCACTAGAGAGAAAACAATAAGGGGAGGTGCATGAAATGGAGCAAAAAGATAGGGATGAGATCATGCCAGGTCACATAGGAGAAGAAAGATGGAAGAATTTATCACAATAAGGTAGGCCTCTGATCCAAAATGATGGGGTTTATCTTTATGCTACCTGGATCGACAAAAAATAAAATGCATTCATTCTTTCAACCTCCTCTCCTTGATTTTTACACACTCTTTATCTTTGAGGTTTAATTTATTTGCTACAAGAATCAACAAAAAAGAAATGTTGCATCCATTCCTTCAATCTCCTCTCCTGGATTCTTACACACTATTATCTTTGATGTTTAATTTATTTGTGTGTATGGTTAGAAATTTTTCTTATTGTACATCATGAATTAATAAAATAATATAATTTGTTTAATATTTATTAGTACCATTTTTTAAGAATAATATATTTTACTTAATAGAAATATATAAAAGTCAATCATTAGATATTATATAGAATAAACAATAAAGTTTGTGTTCATGTATGCACTAAATAAAATAAAGTTAAAAGAAAATAAAAACCTAGTACAAATATCTTAAATACATCTATGCAAAAGAGAGTGCATATTTCTTGGTATTTAATAATTTTTGAATAGATATATTTAATTTTTTAATTTACAATTTTAATAAATTATATGTTATTTTATTTCTTGAAATGCACAACTTTTAATTACTTTTTTACTTGAAAACAAAACAAATTATTTAATTCATATATTTAATTATATTATCATTTTATTCATGACAACCTAAATCTTTTTCTTACTTTTTTTTTTTTTAATTTTAATTTTTAAATTTGTGTATTTCATATTTTATATTTATTATTAAATATTAATATTTTGATGTATAAATAGACATCAAATTTAAAATAAAATGTAAAAATTTGTGTTATCATCTTGAAGCTATTACACAACACCCCTTCATGTTATTGTAGAACACTTTTTGACCTAAAAATAACTCTAAAGTTAATAAAATAACTCTAAATTGATATCTATAAATATTTTTAAAATGTTTTAAAGATATCTATATTATTTAAATATCTTTAAAATTGTTATAGTAGTGCAAAAGTGTTAATAATTGTTTATAAATATTTATATTTATAATTTTAAAAATAAATAAATTTAGACACTTTTATTAATTTTATAAAGGGTGGGTAATTTTATTTCCGTGCACTGAGAAATTACACCTGATTTACAGCCTGGAAAAACTGACAAAAAACTGACAAAGCCTACAAACAGCAGCCTGGAAAAACTGACAAAAAAACCGACAAAGCCTACAATCTGTTTGTGCAAATTGAGTTTGGTCCTTTGCCAAATGAAGTGACATTTAGTGCAGTTATTGATGGACTGTGCAAAGATGGCAGGATGGACAAAGCTTGGGCTTGTTTGCAGAACATGTCCAAAAAGGGTTTACAGCCAAATGTAATTACTTATAGTTCTTTGATATGTAGCCTATGTGAGTCACATGAGGTGGAAAAAGCTCAAAAGTTGTTCAAATAGATGTTAGTAAAAGGCTTCTCACCAGATGTTGTAAGCTACAACATTCTGATTGTTGTTTTATGTCATAGTAACAGGGAAAAGGAAGCATTTACCCTTCTTTCCGAGATGGAAAACAGGGGACTTTTTCCTGATGTAATTACATATAATACACTAATATGTGCATTCTATAGAACAGGCGACATGAACATGGTAGGAAAGATGTTAGAGGAGATGGCAACAAGGGATTTGAAACCTGATGAAGTGACATACACCAGTCAATGATGGTCTGTGCAAGGCAGGAGATCTTTCTAGAGCACTTTCACTCATGAATAAGATGCTAGATGAAGGCTTGACTCCTAATGCAGTCACTTATAACTGTCTTATTGATGCCTATCGCAAAATTGGTGAAATAGATAAGGCTTTGAAGTATTTTGCAAAGAAAACAAACTTGATATGGCTTTCTCAGTGCTGAAGGAGATGAGAACAAAGGATTTGGTTCCAGATGCTATCACATACCATATATTATTCTGCACTTTACGTAAAAGATACGACCTTGAAAACACTCTTTTGTTGATGGATCAAATGAAGAAAGAAGGTTGTGCCCCATGTGATACAATTGTCCGAAAACTTGATTGGCTGCTTGACGTTGGTCAAATGAAAAAATCAAAGGACTTTGTAAATGATGTTTCTTTTATTATTTCCAGGTCAACATAGTTCTCATTCCTTGGTGAGTACTAGCCATATCAAAATCGATCTTGGATGTATATTTTCCCAGGTCTAGAAGTTGATATTTATTGCATTCATTTCAGTGTTACTTATTTATAGAACCATTCTTTTGTGTAATGATGGGAAAGTTACTTTGATAGTTTGGATTGAAGCATAATCGATGGTTCCTTCCTATTATTGAAGATTACTTTTTTGTTCGTCAATATTGTGTCTCTTTTCATTGACCAATGAATCAAAGGATATAATTTTCTTGTTCATCCCAACATGAAACAAACATTTGTTCAATTGCTTTGCATTATTTGTCTCTAAACTTGTCAGTATCAATATCTCCTACAACAGAAAAATCTTAATATTGAAGGAGAAAGATAAATATCTAGACTCTGGAGAATCATTCACGTCTAAGTTGATTCAACCATTCACACCTCATTTTTTTGATTCTTCTTGAATGTTTTCAGGTTTACATATAGATGATTCAATGCAATTTGACTTTCTTTCACTAAAAGTTATAGTTGTTGAAATCTCTTGCCCCTAAGACACATCTCGGCGGTACTCATCTCTAGAAACACCTCGAGGAGCATGGAAACTTGACCGCGTCGTCTCCCAAGTCTCACGTCTTCAGAAAATTTGGCATCTCTCGAGAAATTTAAAAGCATTAAAAAGTTATAGTTGTTAGGAGATGCGTCGTCATGAATTTTTTTATAAATTATTAATTTATTATTTTTTATTTATATTAAAAAAAGATGGCATCTCTAAGTACCCCCGTCTCCTATTTTTTTTAAAAAGGTCTTATCGGTACTGATACCAGTCTCCTGTCTCCTAGCAACTATGCAAAAAGTACCTCAAGAAAAGAAGTTTATTCCAATTTTGAGATTTGTGTGCTATTTGATTTAGAGAAAAACCATAAAACTCCATTCCATAAAAGTTTTCTTATGATTATTTGATGCCAATTGATTTAAGGAAAAACTATGAAACACCATTCCATAATTTTTTAATTATGAATGTCAAGATGATTATTGGGGTTCTATAGTCAAGTGAAACCTTGCTTATGTGCAATTGTTGGCCAATGAATTAGACCTTTTGGTAAGTTGATCAACCATGGGTTGCCTAGTCTAGTGAAAGTCCACTTGCATGCAATTGTTGGCAAATTAATTAGAGATTGTGGTAGGTTGTTAACCCATGGGATGCCAATGAGACATTCTTGCTTATATCAAAGAGCAAGAGAAACAGACAATGTGATCAAGAGACTGATCTTTTGGCCAATAAAGGATATTGTAGGTCACTTATAAGGGAGATCGAAGATTGTGATAAGCTAATAAATAATTAGTTACCAAACATACATTCTTTTTTATATCAAAGATCAAGAGAAGTAGGTAATGTGGTTGAGAAATTGAGATCAAAATCTCATCTGTTGGCCAAGAAAGGATCTTCTAGGTCACTTATAGGGTCAGCATCAAGTACTCTAGTAGTGATTGTCACTTTCAATCTTGTATGACACTCTCTTTAGAATAAGATGAGCTCTTTTTCTTAAAAAAGAACCAAAGGATTTGGGCTCATTAGAAAGGGAATTTTAGAATGAAGTGAGAAAAAATGTTGATGAACACATTGCATATTGTATTTACACCAATGGTCTCCCTTTTAGCCTTGTAAAATCATGATATTGGTAGGAAATGGTGAGAGGATAAATGAGACACCTATAAGTTATATAGGTTATGGTTATGAAAAGTTACTACCTTCTTGGCCAAGGAAAAAAGGTTTGTAGATATTTCATAGTAACCTATTAAGGATTCATGGGCCAAAACAAGGGCATCCATCATTTCTATGGATGAAAAGGTTGCAAAAGTGTGCGCCCAATTAATTCCATTGTAGTGTGCCCTAAAGATGCAATATTTTAGGGGTGCTATGTGTGATAGGCAAGTAAATGGTCAAATATTATATTTTAATTTTTAATAATCTAATATATTATTTTTTTAATCATTTAATATATTTTTATAAGATTATTTTTAGTATATATTATATTAAACTAACATAGAATATATTAAATTAATTTTGTGATGAGAGACACAATTATTTTGATCTTTAAATATGTTTATAATAAATTTATTTATTTTGTATTAAAAAAGTAAAAAACTATTGGTTCAAATAATATTACCGTGTTTATTTATTTAATATATTAAGATATAATATTTTCATTAATGAGAAGCTGATTTTAACATTTGAATAATTTTTTTATTAACAATCATAACTTTTTATTTGATAAAATACAATTACAATTTTATAATAATATTATGTTGTAAAATAGAAAAAAAATTAATTAAAAATATTTGGAAAACTAATTATCTTCAATTTAATTGACCCTTAAATTTTATCCCATTAATATGAAAAATCACAAATTTGAACTATATATTGCAACTCTTATAAAACAAGAGTTGCAGAGTAGCGAAGTTCCTGCCTAATGTTTAACAATAGTCTTGTTTTTATTTGTTGTGTTTGCTATGCTTTAGCAACAGTGTTGATATTATAACAACTTAATAGTAATCTTGAAATTTGTTAGATGATGACATGTAATACCATAAACAATATCAGGAAATTGCAAAGTAGGCTATTTTTGACAATACAATAGATGTAATCATATATCTTTAGAGTCTCTAGATATCTAGTTTAAATGAAGAACATTAAAGATTTTAAAAGTTTCTTTTAATTGGCCGACTGATGTTGATAGAAGCATCAACCTCAAAATAATACATAGACATATCCTGAAAGATTTTTGAATAATGCATGATTTCATGAGAAAAATAAATTAAAATTGCAATAAGAAGGATGGGGTAAAAAGGACGATTCAGGTAGTAAGGAGGGCTATGTTGAAGGTAGAAAGGGGAAGGAACATGCATGGAAAGCAAAAGAAGTCACACCATAAAAGGAAAATGAGATGGTGCATAAGGGGGTATCATTAAAATCTGAATTAACAATTTTTAGGGGCTACATAGATTGGAGGTGTTGTGGAGAAGTGAGGTTGCGCCTCATGAGCAGGAGATAAAAGGAAAAACATTGAACAATCCATGCCAATGAAAGTAGAGAGGACTACACAATAGAGTGGAAGAGAGATGAGTAGGAGGCACTATTCAACGAATAGGAGTGTGTATGTTGATTCCTCTGTAAATAGTAGGTTAGGACTGCATAATAGAGTGGAAGAGAGTTGAGTAGGAGGCGCTATTCAGGGAATAGGAGTGTATACGTTCCACCCTCTGTAAATAGTAGGTTAGGTGTTTTGGGTTTGTTCTCTTTTGGTTTGCTTCATTCTTTTATTTTTTGTTCATCATGTGTTTTCTTATACTTCACAACTAGTGACTCTATTACCCATGAACAGTCATAAATCTTGTGTTTTGGGTTCTTTAGCATCCTTTATAGTATTTATCCCCAGTTAGAGCCAATTGTTACCTCAGTTTTCCTCAAATCCTTTTGAGCCTTGCTAAAATTTGGAGAAGTTCATCATTGGCCATTCGGTTTCGATAAGGTTCTAAAATCTTATCAATTTTTGACAATGTTTTGCTAACCATGTGTTATCTCGACAACTTGTTAAAGGTTCATATTATTTCTGATGTGTTGGTCATCACTTAAGTTATAATAATATCATAAGCTTTTGATGAGGTTTTTAGAACCTCATTGGGTTTTGATAATGTTTTCCTAACCTATTATAAAGCGAACACAAGTAGGGAAAGTTGGCCCATTCAATCAAAAGTGGAGAAATTGAAGACAATAAAGAAGCATTTAGGAACTTATTGAAGGTTTTGAAACATTTATTAGGAGCTGTTGTACCCCAAAATTAAAATTTTTGTTACACTTAGACATTTTGAAGAAATGAGTAAAAGTCTTGTTAAATCAGTCAAAAAGGTCAAAATTTGGGTGTGCATGTCTTGCATGAGGGGTCAAAACACAAAATTTTCAATTTCTGACGATCTGGGTCTGCTAAGAACAGCTTAACCTACAAAACCCAGATCTCAGTTTTTCATCCCTAAAATTTAGGAAAACTGCTATTTTTAGAAATTTTTCTCGAAATAGTAACATTTTCTGGGTTTCTTTCGAAATGGATATTGGCAAAACTTTCTA
>VDFB02186337.1:0-19632 GCA_007258455.2 Sequoia sempervirens
CTATCCCTTTGTCTTTTTGCCTCCATTTCTTTATTTTCTTGAATTTCTTCAAGTATCATTAACTTTTTACATTTTTTTCTTTGTCTTTTCTTTGATCCCATGGTTACCAAACCCTCTTTGATGACAAAAAAATGATTAAAGTAACCTATTTTCAAATTTCTATCTCCTTCAAATATTCAAATAAAACTATGTAGTATGAAGATCCTTTCTTCTATAAACTTTGAAGTACAAAAACATCATGAATATATCCAAAAGTTCTCTTTTTCCAAATATTCTTGTACTTGATTCCACTTCAAAAAATTCAACCTATACTTGTCTCTTCCAACAATTTGAATAGAATATGCCATGCACAAGATAAATTTGCAATAAAAAAATGCAGAAAATGGTGCTTTCAAACCATACTACAGAAAAGGAATGTTGCAGGAAAAATGTGTTTTATTAGTATTTTCCAAATTAGGAAAAATGACTATATAAAAATGCGTACACCTTATAAAATTCATACGTGTTCTATTTTGGGAACACGTACGCATTATATAATGCATACACGTTACCTTTACCCAATGGGTAAATAGATAACATGTAGGCATTATGAAATGCATACACGCTTCATTTAAATAAAATGTACGCGCTATTTAAAAATTGAATTCCCAACCCACATGTAGCCTTGGTTTTAGGCTTAGGAAAGGCTTGGAAATCTGATCCTTAGCCTTTGACATGCAACTAAAAAACTAAGGTAGATTTAAGAAGAATGTCCAACTTTGGCAATATGGCTTATAGACTTTTTTACTGAATCAATCTATAAAATTAAAACCCATTAGAGAACACAATGTCTAGTTTCCGAATATATAATTTGTATTAATATTGGATTATGTTATGTTTTAATTAATTTATAAGAAAAATAGTCCTTAAACTTGAAATATCAAGCTTTTCTTATTTTTTAATAACTTTTTTATTGGTTAAGTTTCTTGTAAAAAAAATTATATGGCATAAATCTTCAGACAATTCTCTACACAATGAAAAAAAGATTCAAAAAATGTTTAGTTTAGGTCTAATTATGATGTTCGTACACATTGATTTTTAAAAACAACAATTAAAAGGCCGATAAAATTCAATAAAACAAATTCAACAAAAAATTACCAAAAATTCCTCATGCGTCTTCCATGTTGTTGGCTCTATTTCTGAAAAAGAATTAGCAAAAATAATTTTATTTGGGTCAAAAGTGGTGTGTTTGTACCGTGCATGGTATGGTAAAAAATAGGGACTTTTTAAAAATTGGTTTTATAGATCCCTATCAAAATTTAATTTCTATAACTTGGGTATTTGAATAATTTACATATTTGGAAACTAGATTCAAAATGCTAAATTTCATATTACTAACTCTTTTTAAGATTCATTGTATAAGTGCCTCAAATTTTTTAGTCAAACTAGATTCAAAATTCTAAATTTCATATTACTGAATTTTTTTAAGATTCATTGTGTAAATGCCTCAAATTTTTAGTCCAAGTGACAAATTCTGAAAAACAGTGAAAATACTTCCACTTTTTGAGCTTTTTGTGGACCCAACTTCTTGCATCAGCCCGAAAGATAGGTCATTATTATTCAAGATGTCTAAACAGAGTTTTTAATAACAAAAATAAGTAGAACAATGGTAAGATGATTAAGAAAATTTATTATGTTAGAGAAGATGCAAGTATTTATGATGATGAATCTGATTATAGAGATGATGATGATGATGAATGATTGTTCATGGATTTAAAAGATGAATATTTTTCTACTAACTTTGAGAGATATGTGGAGGAAATCCCTTTGGAGACAGGAAAATATTGAAGGTGCTTTATTATCTTCTTTTCATGCTAGATAGGAGAAGAACTATTGGATCATTGATAGTGGGTTCTCTAATCATATGAATGGTGACGAGAGTAAGCTTGTTAAAATTGAAAGGTAAATGTGTTAGATTTGGTGATGATACATCTACTAAGATATGCGGAAAAGATTCTATTAGTTTTGATGGCGAGCATAATTCTGATGATGTTTCTTATATTAAGGCTTTAAGGCATAACCACTTGAGCGTTGGACAAATTTTTAGTAAAGGATACAATCTCATGTTTTAGGATGATGGATGTGAGATCAAAAAGGGATCCAAAACTATATTTTTTGCTATAAAAAAAAAAAGATGGAAATTTTTATCATCATAAGGGTGCTAACGGTCATTGCTTTATGACTTTTATTAATGAAATATGGCTCAGGAATAGAAGAATTTTTCACATCAACTTTGATAGCCTAGTGAGGATAAGTTTAATTCAAGTCATGAGAGATGCTGAATAGGACAACTAAGAGGGGGGGTGAATTAGTTGTCATAGATTTTAAATTTCAATTCAATTACCGAAACTAATACTTAAACTGCTTAAATGATTAATCATCAAATGCCAATGCAAAAACTCAAATCTAACACATAAACACAATAACACCAGATTAACATGGAAAACCCAATGAGGGAAAAACAACAATGAGGATTAACTCACACTATAGAGAATATAAAAAACTTATTACAAAAAGGCTCACTGCCTAAGATAAGGCTCACTACCTAAAATAAGGACTCATTGTCTAGACTCACTATCCACAGGGCTACAACTCAAAGATACAAAAGATGGCTAACTACTAGAATACTAAAGGTGTGGCTTACTGCCAAAAGTATGAATTGATAGAATGCACCTTCCTTGTGCTGAGTTTAGTTCCAAATGAAGCCTTATACATGTAGTACTCCCTTTCGGTAGTCGCTCAATAATTCTTCTCTAATCTATAGCTATTAACTCAAATACACTTTATTATCTTCACCTGCTTCACTCGTTTTTCTCTACTTTCTTGCTTTCTCTTCTTTTTGTCTCTATCTGTGGTGTATCTATATGTATCTTTCTTTCAAGTTTCCTGAAGAATCTCATATATATGTGTGTGTGTGTATTTTATTTATCTTGATTAGGTTGGCATCATATAAGGTTAACACACTTCTTATGTCGGCCAAAACATCCATAAAACATAATTAGTCTACATAATATATTGTGCATCCTAAGTTGACTAAGATCTTTGAATATCAAAATCATAGCTTGTCTCATAGTAGACACCAGACCTAAAAAAGCAACATGCCAAACCAAACAACATACCAGACAACATATAACAATCATCTTTGATAGGAAATAGCTTCCAATAATCATCTCATATATTCAGTACTATGTTGACATCAATGACAACCTATTTAACATTAATGGCAACCATTTGATGCAATCCAATTTCCAACAATCTCCCCCTTTGTCATTGATGTCAACACAAGACTTGAAAAGCCAACAACAACCTTTGTAATTCTTTTGATGAGCTGAAAATGATTTTCATTCTTTTCACATGCTTCCTCTCACCCTTTGACATCAATGGCAAAGAAAAAATATCTATCTCCCCATTACTTCAAATTTTTTTACAAAAATAGTCATCGAAAAATGATATAAAAAATGGTTCTTTACCTTAATCATTCTTCCCTTAAAATATCTCTTTGTATTTTTCTTTCAGTTCCGGAAGAAATGTCTTGCAGGAATCCACTGCCAACCTAATGTTTAAACAAATGATGTTCTTTTCTATTGAATCAATTGTTTCCAGAAGAGTATCTGGGATAGTGATGTTTTGTTCATTTTTCTTAGATTCCACTAGGAGACCGAAAAGTTGTTCCAATCTTGACTCAATTATCTCTTTAACTTTCCAAAAATTCTTCACAATACCATCTCTCTATACCACAATGACTGCAAATTCATACTATAAGGAATTGATCCTTTTCTTCTGCACTCCATCCCTGTCATTAAGGATATCATATGTTTTTCCAAAAGAATTCAATTCAAGCTCAATAGCATCAATTTTTTCTCTATAGTTTCCGATAGTAGCAGGCCACTGTAGACAATACCTATACACACTATTTACACTCTTGATGCATGTCTTCAATTAATTATTCTCTTGACAGTCAATTTCTTCTATGCATTTTTGTATATTTCTTCCATGGACAACTGAATTTCACCTTTTTGGGATGTATCGTTAGGTGACTGTTCCTTTAGTCTGTCTTCAATCTACTCAATCAATACTTCTGGTAAAACACTTGTCAATTAACTCAAATCAATATCATTATAAATTATATAAATAGCCAAGGCATCTAAGGTCTCATCCTATTCATATGATGGTCACGATAGCCAAATATCTCCAATCTTCTTTAGTCCATCAAATTTCCCAAGAAATTTCAACACCTTCTCCTTGGTGAAATCTCCTTCATCATCATCAATTGATGCCAAATCGATTCCCTTTGTAATATTTTCTTCCTTTTCTTCTTTCTTCTCCTCTTTCTTCATCTTCTTTATTTCCAAAGGATAACTTAAGATAATTCTTCTTGCTTCCCTCTTTTTGGAGGAGGATCCTGCTTCAGATAACCTAATTGGATTGGAGACCATGCCTTAACTCCATACATTTTTTTAAGGTATTCTTTACAAACCTTTTCCTTTTCTGCTAGACATTCCAAATACCAATAGACCTACTTCCCAACTAGTATAATTGACTTCCACACAACATTCTCTTCCAATGGTAACAATTTAAAAAATTACATCACAAAATATATAACCAAAGATCCAAAATGAAAAAGGTAATTGTCATTATTTGTCATAGTTATATTCTCCATTAATTGATTATTCATGTGCATCCAAGCAACAAATTCAAAAGAAAGATGAAACAATTATTCATGTGCATCCAAGCAACAAGCTTGTTGGACAAGATATGAGAATATGACGGGATTGGACGTGTCGTGGAGTTTAATATGAGTGGAGTGTCCCACATTCCTTCTTTTCCTTCCTAAAACACTAAAAGTGCAGCACTGGTGTCGGTGATGGGCACAGACGTTCGGAAAGGAAGACGATGTTAAGCCCAAAAATATTCCAAAGCTATTCAAACGACTGTCTTTGCCTTGTTTTCCTTCTTATTCATTTGTTCTTTGCGCATTCTCAAATCTTATCATAAATAGATAAATTTCTTTAACTAGATTATCCACTAATTTTACTAGTAGGCCATAGATAGTGGCATTATAGCTATATTGTATCATATCAATTTTGGGTAGTATTTGAGTGGTGTTAAAAACCTTGTCTACTTTTTATCTTGACTTATGAGTTCTTTATGGAAGTAAGGGATCAAAACTTGTAAACCTTTCACATACCTTTCTCCATATCATGAGATGAGAGAAAAAATAGATTAGAGAAAAAATGTCTGTGATGCCCAACCCAAAGATGTTCCAAAAAAATAGAGGATGCATTGCAAGAATAATGAGATGAATTGAAAGAACAATATCCATGTGAATTAGTAGGTATTATCAATCTATTTTCACAAACTTTTAGAAATCTTGAAAGAGATTTCAATTCATAGCCATCTGGTGGTCACATGTTACATACTACAAGTTAATCTACAATTTTTGCTTCATTTGAAGGAAAGATAAATGTGGATGTCCTAGAAAACTATATAATTAGAAAAAATAGACCAAAATATCAATATTAAACATTAAATAGGCCCTTGAGGGTTGGATGCTAAGTTTCTCTTTCTCCTTTTCTTTCTTTCTTTCTCTCTTTCTCTCTCTCCCTATCTATCTCTATTTTCTATTTATCTCTCTTTTAGATTAAGATAGAGATAGAGAGGAGAGGAGGAAATAAAGAAAAAAGGAGAGAGGCAGAGGGAGACATATAAAGGTCTAGAAAGATATATAGAAAGAGATAGAGGGATATATAAAGAAAAAGATATAGAGAGGGTAAGAGATAGATAGTGATATGTATGTATGTAATGCATATATGGAGAAAGAGAGGAATATATATATATATATATATATATATATATATATGGATATGTTCTTATAGGTCAATCCCCCTAATTTGATTGGATTTTTATAGTTACTGATGAACACCAAAAATAATATTTTAAAAATATAAACTAATTTAATTAGCGTCAAATTATTAAAACTAAATAAACAAATATGTTTGTGCTTTTTCTTTTTTTCATGGCCCGTCAATTTATAAATGATTAATAGATTGAATCTAATATGAAAATTAAAAAACTTTGTAGATTATATCTATTGATCTATCAATATATCTGTTTTTCTTTTTAAATAGTGATGCAAAATAAGTTATATTTACAAAAAATGCAAAAAAGTAAGAAAATGTTTCACTTTGCAGATAAGATAACAACTCTAACAAAGACATATGTTAGTGCTAAGGGATTTAAGAACTTCTATGTGTCTTTGATCACAGACCCCTTCTTGAGAAGGAATGTTCACCTTTGTGGGAAATTATAGAATGATGTGGATAGTTCTAATTAACTTGTACTTTTATGAAAACACAATAGCTTCTTATTGGACTACTAAAATAAAAATAAATATAACATTCCACATATTATGTCAATTATACTAAATAAATGATGTGCACAGGTAGCGACGTTGGCTTGGGCCATGGGTTTGCTCCCCATTAGTTCTGAGTTCAACTTTGAGGCCTAGGATTACCCGATGCACGTGGTTTGCAGGTGATTGCGGGCATCCTTAGGGGATTAGTCTTGCCTTAGGTCGCCCCTTCCTGAACCTGAACCTGGCAAAAAATGTAAGTACAAGGTGGGTTGGACTCTGGGCTAGATCGTGGGGATACCCTTGAGTCACGTAAACAAAAGAAATTTATACTAAACAAACAACAAAAATTTTTAAGACAATCTACACTAATGAGTTATGGCATCCTCTATGTAAATTAGATTTATGTTTTCTTATTTCTTTTTAAAAGAATAGCTCTATATACTTTTTTAATAAATTTTTTAAATAAATTTTTTTAATGCATTTTACCAAAGAAAATAGCTTCTACTACATATAAAATACTTTCTCACTTTCTTGATGTTACATCAATAACTCCCCTATTTAATATATATTTTTTCATTATAATTTTATATAAAATAGTTTATTTATTATTAACTTTTAATTGTAATAATAAAAAATGTTAAATTTCTTTATGATAACATTTTTTTCATTTTTTTTAAAAAATATTTATTTATATTAAAAATGTTATTAAATACTCTATTTTGTATGCAATAAAAATAATTATTTTTCGAATTATGTTAATATCTATTGATTTAAATATAATATTAATTAATATTTTTTTATTGAATCATATATTTATTTATTTTTTATTTAAATTCTGTTATTAGTTAATTGAATTCTTACTGCAGACTTCACATTATTTTATACAAATATCTTTATTGTCGTGATCGAAAGATATTAACATGACTACCAGTCTTCGCATGTAATACACTCCACAAGGAAGGAGAGCTTAAAAATATTCTCGCTATTCACTGCAAACACAGTACAATTATCATCAACCATTCGTACTATTCACTGCAAACACACTATTGTTTTGTTCACTCAAGTTTTCTTGTTGGACAAATAAGTACTTCTATTAAGCCTTCAAAAGACTATTACATTTACCCTTCCATATCCTCAAACTTCCATGGACATAATTAAAGCCGTATCTATCCAGTCATCAGATGCAATCAATTCTGAGTGTTAAGTGCCTCTCAAATGTAGTTTGTTTGTTGTTTTTCAGCTTATTTTGATATAGAGTATTTGCGAGTCTTTGAAATAGGCTCAGGATTTGATTCAAATTTATATCTCTCTATTGTTTGGCAAGTAACATTTAATCTGTTCATCCATATCAAGATAGAGGAATGGACAGAAAACTGTACACCGCACTTACATCAGGCAACTTGAAGGCACTTACAAGATTGCAAAGTAGCGGACTCAACATTCTGCAACAGCTTACACCCACAAGGAATACAGCACTCCATGTGGCAGCATATCATGGCCACGCACAAGCTGTGCGTATGTTGCTTCAGGTGATGAATCAAGACGTAGAGGCCGGTAACCAGGGCAGCCATGAATTTCTAACTGCTAGAAATGAGGAAGGTAACACTGCGTTACACGAAGCGGCCATTGGAGGACATCGTGAGGTAGTAGAGGCTTTATTGGAGCATCATAGTAATCTGGTTGATATAATCAATAACGCCGGGGAGACCGCTCTGTTCAAAGCTACAGAGGAAGGTCATAAGAAAATCGTTGAGAAACTTTTGCCTCTCACATCTTCCCCATACCACAGGAGGACATCTGATGGCCAAACGCTTATGCAGTGCGCCATCTACAACACACACAAAGGTATCCGAAACAAATCTCTCAATCTTTTTAGATAATAACCTATTAAATACAATCTTCGAAATAGTAGCTCCTTGTAACGAAAATCTTTCAAATGGTGCAGGTGTGCTTAAAACTCTCATAGCTGTTAATCCAGATCTCCTTCAACAAGTTGACAATTTAGGGAGAACACCATTGCATAACGTTGCTTGTCTCAGTGGAATATCGCATATTGGTAAGATTCTTTTAGAGAAAGATAGCTCTTTGTGTTATAAAGTAGACAACAATCAGCAATCAGCACTTCATATAGCAGTTAAAGAAGGAAACCTGGATTTGGTCATCGAGATATTAAATTATGCCAAAGATTGCATTGAGATTGTGGATAATGAAGGCAGAACAGCTCTACACATGGCTGTTGAAAATGCAGTAGAGATATTTGAGAATTTCTGATGCAGGAGCATCCATGGGCTTGTGCAATCTTGCATCAACCAAATTTATTTTATTTTAATTTGGTTTGGTTTTCAATAAATGGTTGCCACAAATATTTGTAATTAATGTAATTTTAAATTAAATTACATTAAAAATTCATGTTGAATGATTATGCTTGAAAAAGCAGGTGTTGCAAAGGAAATGGAAGTGCAAAAATTCAAAATTTGGATTTTTGCAAGTTAAAGGAGATTTTTTTAAGATTTTATTTTTAAATAAAATCTCAACTTTCACAAATCCCTAAAAAATAGGGACTATCAAAGTGGGTTCCCATTTGATCAAATTGGCAACTTTGATGAGTGAGTTAAATTTTGGAAACTGCCGATAAAGTGTGTGTGTGAGAAGTTTGATTTTTGATTTATTTGAATTTCAATTTAGAAATTCTCTCCTTGGATTTTTGGGAAAGATTATTTTTGAGTTTGAAATGGAAATGAAATTGAAATTGAATTTCATTTCATTCTGGCAGATTTGGAAAGTTTGTAATAAAAGATAATTCATTTTACAATTTGAAGTTAGTTTTCAAAGGCAGGAAACTCACAATTAAGGTGGATTTTTCTCTAAGGAGAAATTGCAGCAAAGTATGAAGGCTTCAATAATTTATTTGCAGCCATTATTGAGGAGTGACAGAGTGTGCATGTGGGTTGGTTGTAGTGCTTGAGAAGCACACAAATTCTATGGAATGTTGCAGATTTTTGTAATCAATTTTATGATGTTGTAAAGGGAATATGTGGTTCCCATAGTCTCATTGAGACTTTATTATTTTGTAATTGCAGATTTTCCATTTTAATGAAAGTTTCATGTTGTAGTTTCTTTCATACTTGTGTTTGTGTTGAAATTAAATCAGCAGAGAGGGTTTTGTGTCACCCCCCTCCCTGCTTCAGTGGTATCAGAGCGGGAGTTCCTGAGTGTGCAGGCAGAGCGCCGAATGTGAGGCAGTTTGCACCAGGACTTGTGGTGTGTGTGATTTGTGTGTAGACAGATCGCCGGACATGAGGCAGTCTATACGAGAGAGGATGGGATGGATCATGAGGAGGCCTGTAAGAATTTTATTTTGGGAAAATTATTGGGAAGAAGTGGAAAATAATAATTACCATGAAGAATTTGAAAAGCTCCAAGCTCAAGTAGATGAATTGGAAAAGTTGATTAAGGAGAAAGTGGGAATTCAAGAAGAGAGATTGGGGAAGAATAATGTTTTGTTGAAAGAGGACAGCAAAAAGAAAAAAAAAATAAAGGATGGAGAAAGAAAGAAGAGAAAATAGTCACTACAGATCATAAATTTAATGGTAATTTTAATGATTTTATTTTATTTGAAGATGCATTGTTTGCAGGAACTAGCAAAGGCAAAGAAAATGGTGAAAAGGAGAAGGATATCACAGTAGAAAAAGAGGTATCTATTAATTTTGTTAGTGAAAATTTACATGCAAAAGAAATAGATGAAGCTGTGGATGAAATTATGGAAATTCCAAAAACAGATTTTGATAGTCCTAGATTTGATAAAGGGAATGAAGAAGAAGATAGTCTTTTGTTGAAAGAGGAGATAAGAAAAATAGAAAAATTATTTCAACAAGAAATTATAGAAGAAGATGATGAAATTAAAGAGGTTGCAGCTGATACATGCCTCATTGAAGGAGGAAAATTTGCAGCAATAAGAAAGGAGAAAGAAATAGAGGTAATTGTTGATTTATCCAAAAATTTCAATGTTTCTAACAAAGCTGATTTTTGTGAGGGTGTAATGGCAAAAGGAAGTGAGGAAAGAGAGATGGTAAGGTGCAGCAATAACATGTTATAGGCTGAAATACAAATTGTTGCAGCAGCAAAAAAATGGGAGGTAACACATGATTTCATTTGTTTTAATGAAGAGAAGGATGTTAATTATTGTTTTCCAAAATTGCATAGTGCAGAATGGTGGGAGCTGAATTTTGTGAACAAAGGAAGAAAGAGAGGAAGAATGAAGGAGAGTAGAGATAGAATATTACAGGCAAAGGGAAAACAAAATGTTCACAATGATGAGGTTGAGAAGTGGATCCAGCGTGAACATAGCATATTCAAATGTTCATGAGCTTTGCTCACAGAACATTTTCTTTCTACCGTGGGTGTCTGATGCAGGAGCATCCATGGGCTCGTGCAATCTTGCATCAACCAAATTTATTTTATTTTAATTTGGTTTGGTTTTCAATAAATGGTTGCCACAAATATTTGTAATTAATGTAATTTTAAATTAAATTACATTAAAAATTCATGTTGAATGATTATGCTCGAAAAAGCAGGTGTTGCAAAGGAAATGGAAGTGCAAAAATTCAAAATTTGGATTTTTGCAAGTTAAAGGAGATTTTTTTAAGATTTTATTTTTAAATAAAATCTCAACTTCCACAAATCCCTAAAAAATAGGGACTATCAAAGTGGGTTCCCATTTGATCAAATTGGCAACTTTGATGAGTGAGTTAAATTTTGGAAACTGCCGATAAAGTGTGTGTGTGAGAAGTTTGATTTTTGATTTATTTGAATTTCAATTTAGAAATTCTCTCCTTGGATTTTTGGGAAAGATTATTTTTGAGTTTGAAATGGAAATGAAATTGAAATTGAATTTCATTTCATTCTGACAGATTTGGAAAGTTTGTAATAAAAGATAATTCATTTACATTTTGAAGTTAGTTTTCAAAGGCAGGAAACTCACAATTAAGGTGGATTTTTCTCTAAGGAGAAATTGCAGCAAAGTTTGAAGGCTTCAATAATTTATTTGCAGCCATTATTGAGGAGTGACAGAGTGTGCATGTGGGTTGGTTGTAGTGCTTGAGAAGCACACAAATTCTATGGAATGTTGCAGATTTTTGTAATCAATTTTATGATGTTGTAAAGGGAATATGTGGTTCCCATAGTCTCATTGAGACTTTATTATTTTGTAATTGCAGATTTTCCATTTTAATGAAAGTTTCATGTTGTAGTTTCTTTCATACTTGTGTTTGTGTTGAAATTAAATCAGCAGAGAGGGTTTTGTGTCACCCCCTCCCTGCTTCAATTTCAAGAAAATAAAGACTTTGGTATTCTGGTAATATCAAGAAGGCTGATTAATAAACCTGACAAGCTGGGCAGAACATCATTAGACATAGCAATAGACAACATGGGCAATGACGAACGCCTTTTCTATGGGGTAAACAATTCATTTCCTTTGGTTTTTAATTTCTAAAAAATTATATAAGTTTTAATATTGTAATTTTTTTCATTCTAACTTTCAACTTCGTCTATCTTTTACTAAATTATTCATTTAAAATTATTAAATTTATTTTATCTTTTTTATTTTTTTATTATATTAAATTGTAAATATTTTATAAAATTCATTTTTGGTAGAGATAATATTGTAGGATTGCAAATTGGTTCAATATTTATGTTATTAAATTCATTTTTAAACTTAATATTATAAGTTGACAGCTGGTTTGTGTAAATTTAAGTGGATCATTAGTTCTGAGATGGATTCGTGAACCATTAATTCTGAGATGAGTTCCTTTGAATCTAAATCACTATTCATTCTCATGAGAGATGAATTCATCTAAACCACTACTTGTGAAATATGGATCAATGAATTCGACTCAAAAATTATAGAATTGAATCCGAATATTAATATCATAACTTGACAAACAATAGAAAATAACTCCTATTTATCATCTAATATATAATGAAAAAATTGAAATAAAAAAAATCAAACATCAATAAATTATCATATTCACAGGTTAGACTAAAATTTTACTCTTTGAAATCTCTTTAATTTACTTTTAGAGTTTTTTGGTTTTGATTTTTTTTTATGGAGGTCATCCACAAATTCTTTTTAGCTACCGGGGAGCACGAGCCTTCTTGGACAGAACCTCTTCAACTAAGAGCCAAAGACTGAGGGGTATCCATTCCACCAAATTCAAATTCACAAGGGACACGGGCCTCATCCCTTTTTTCGTGTCCGAGCCTTTGCACTCAACACTTTTAGAATTATTTTCATTGTCACATTAAAATAAAAATAAATAGATAAAATGTAGAATGCCAATCAATCCCCTTTGATCTAAAATATGCAGATTTTCGTGCAGATAAAAAGGTTGCTGGAAAGAAATGGTGCAAGGAGGACAGCAAAGACGATGGAGGAAACCAAAGAGCGCTCATTAACAACTCAGAAGTCATCGTGGAAATTCCAACTTATTTCAGTAAATGCAGTGTTGATCGCAGGGGTAGCGTTCGATGCACCTTTCAAACTCCCGGAGCGATTACCCTCCCGAAAGTATCATGTTTTATTTCCTATTACTGTGATGTCCGATGCATTAGCATTCTGTAGCTCAATTGCATCCGCAGTGTTGCTAATTTATGCACTTTATGGTAAACAAGAAGACCCCTTGCTTCTCCACACCTCTCTCACTGGATTATGGATAGCTTTGATATCACTGTTGCTGGCATTCGGGGCGGGCACTTTCATGGTGGTGGCACCACATCATACATCCGTGGCAGTGACTATATTGATTATGGTGACCATTGTTCCGATTTGCATAAGGATAATGATTTTCCGTTCCAAAAAATACATCTTCAGAGAAGACGAACATCACCTCTGGACACTCCTGACAGTTGGCGCCGTCCAGATGACACTCATATTTACACTGGGGAATACTGTTGGAATCTCGTGCATAGAGGCACTGGGAATGGTGGTGGGGTTGATGATGTTGTGGATTGGAGTATCTATAGGCGTTAAGAAATTCTTTCGTCCTAAACACCACATTTCTAGAGATAACGGGTATTACATCTGGTTTTTAATTATTGGTTCGATGGTAGATGTCTTATTTATTTTGCTTTTATTAGCAGCCAAGTTTGGTTGGTAAAGCTTAAGAATGGGGCTTGTTGGAATCAGCTGTATATCTCTAAGTTGTTCTATTAGCCTTACACAACTTTGGAAGGAAGATATTATATATGGCTTTTAATTAAAAATGAAGTATATATTTATCATAATAATGAAGATGTTTTTTTAGTTTTAGAAGTAAATTAAAGATATATTTTGTTGATTTTTAAAATTGTTGTTTGCAATTTTAAAGGATAGATTTAATGTTTAGTCTTGGGGATTCAAGTTAGAGTAGTCAAGGGAGACAAGACTTATAAATAAAATGTAGTCAATTAAGGGTAAATTAACAAAAGAGGACAACTCTTTTGCATTTTATGCTATGCAAGCTCAAGGAGGGTGATCATAGAGATTAATTGGGATAATTAAAGAGAAATGCAAGTAACACATTTAAACTTTTAGCAAATCATACTCTATGTATCAATCTACCCATATAACTTGTCAATAATATAATTGTTATGCTAGATTATTGATACAAGACCAAGAAACATCTTTTAAATCAATAAGAAGCCAAGTATGCAATTAAGAATCCAATAAAAAGTTACCTCCAAAATGTTATTGTAGTTCAAGATCATATGTCATACATGACTGCAATACAAAATTCTAATTTATAACTCTCTGAAAATGCTTACAAATATTAGCTCTTATAAAATATAGCAAGGTTTACTGCTAGTGTGTTATGCACATTATTAGAACAACTAAGACTAAGAAAATATGGAAGAACCAATATATTTGATTTTTTTCTTCAAAGTGGTAGAAGAATTGGATAGAAAAGACTAGTGTGTTGATCTTAGCTAGGTGACAAAGTCAATATCTAAATTTAGATACAAACATATGTGTAAATCTAAAGACTTTTAGCATAATGTGAACCAAGAGTAAACAAAGAGCTAGGTATGTACATAAAATCCTATTATATTCATCCAAATGTATTCCTAAATCTATTAAGAACTTTAATAAACACAATTACTATAAAGATTAATATATTTTTAGAGATATTCCATATATTATAATAAAAAGAGTCCTCAAAATAATTAGAATATATTTTTACAATTCTTGCAAATATCACTTGATTAACTAAAAGAACGTGCTAACAAATGTTACACTAATGACAATATTTCTTAAAGTATCTTAGACAAGCATTGAGACACTAGGTCTATGAGAGGTTATATATGCAAGAACCTTATTTGATAACTTACAAAACATGACAATATAAAAAATTTATCAATAGCAAAGAAAAAAAGACTATTGATCACACTTAGTATATAGGATACATATAGTTGTGTATAAATAGTAATTCAATCAACCACATTACTTCTAGTGAATTCACATATATACCTGGTTTATGTAGCCCACTAGTGTGTCACAATTGTAGGTCAATGGCCTCCCAATCCATTAATTTAAATTCCCTTTACTATTTATCAACTAGAAACAACAATCTAATAGTTCAAGCATTCAACTCATGATAAGCCTCAAGATGCATATAATTATCCTTAAATAAAATAAATAATTCCTATAAACTTTGATATCATAAATCCCATGCTTCAAAAACTTTAAAAAAATTAATTCCAAATTTGTCTTGATTTATATGGAAATCAAATCTAGATAATACAAAACATAAACACATAACAAATACTGAAACCCAGATACCCTAGAACACTACACAAAGTCTATCACAACATTTGATATCATAGGGATTTTTGTTGAATTCATAGTTTAGGAAAGATATTAGGAGTTAAATTTCCATATTTATAACTTTTAGATACCTCCAATTCTAGAACATGACATATGAGATAATGTTTTTTTCTCTTCAAGTCCTTCCCTATCATATCTTCATACAAGAAACCACATGAAGAGCTTTTTTATATTGTAATCAATGTGCTTCATCTCCTTGAGACATATTATGATTGAAAAATCACCTAAAAAAACCCCAACTTTCATTTTTTTCACATAGATTCCCAAAAATACCATAATTTTGTTATATCTCCTCAATTTCATTCTTAAATCAATGACTATGGTTTATTTTTTTTCATACTAATGGTTAGGGACATAATGGAATAGAACGAGTTGCATGCTCTTGGTAAGGCTATTCTTTATTCCACATACAAATGAACACATAGCTCATTTCCTTTTCCTATAGAAATATTCGAAGATATTTGTTCTCCTCACCAAGTATAAAGTATCAAGACCACCATATTTTTCAAGAAAAAAACACTTTTTATCTTTTCATTCACTCAAGTACACATGTAGTCCCTATAGAAAATTCCATAATTTTCATTTAGATCAATACATTTTTTTTAACATACTATCTTTACACAATTGAACTCTTTTATATCACTATGTTCAAAACTAAGTTTGATAAAAAAGTGAAAATATTTCCTTAATGTTTATCAATTCCACCATTTGATTGAGAAACTACCAAGAAACTCCCTTGGTATCCTTTATACTACTCTTACTACTGAATATATTCCCACAAATATGCTAACTTGTATCATATTGGCTCATCAATTTATAATATTATAGTGCTAAATATGTGCCCCATTGGGTTGTGGCCAACAAAATAATGTCATTTTTCTACCACATTCTTGGTCATTCTAAGAATATGGTTAATTATCTTCATACTAAGGGTTAGGGACCTAATAGAATAGCAAGACTTGCATATGCTTTGTAAGGATATTCTTTATTCCACTTACAAATGAACACATAACTCATTTTCTTTTTCTTAAAACAAATTGAAGGTATGTGTTCTCCTCACAAAGTATATAGTATCAAGACCACCAACTTTTTGAAGTAAAATACATATTTGATAGCATAATTCACTTGTACACATGTATGCCCTAAGGAAAATACCATTTTTTCTTACCTACCACCTTTACACAATCAAACCCTTTAATATGACTATGTTCAAAATTAAGGGTTGATGAAAAAAGAAAAGACTACCTTAATACATTATCAATTCCACCATTTTAATGAGAAACTACCAAGTAGCTCCCCTAGCATCCTTTCTACTACTCTTACTAATAAATATATTCCCATTTTTTTTCTAACTTGTATCACACTACCCCATCCATTTGTAATATTATAGTGGTAAATGTGTGCCCCATTGGGTTATAGAAAAAAACAATGTCATGTTGCCACCCCATTACAATCATTCTAACTACATTCCAAATATCTCTCACAAGCCAATGAATATGCCAACATGCATGTTGATTTACCAATTACCACCTACCACATTATTACACCATGACGTTAAAATTTCCACCAGCTAAATTATATCACCTACAGGAAGAATAAAAAATTACCATTGTTGAACTCCTAGGGATATTATATATTAAGTATATACAACCCAACGTTGAACTATAATTGATCCATAACTCAATTCTAATTGTCACTCAAACAAAATAACATCACTTAAGTTAGAAGGGTTATTAGTAGTATGTTAGCCTTTAAATATGAATAAACGTAGGGGTTTTAATCAAAGGATTAAGAACTAATTTTAAAGAGGATAAACAAATCAGAGAATAATTTCACACATGTTGCCAAGAATATAAAGTTTTACAACTATAAGAAACATGATTGAGGTGCTAAAATGGACAAATATAAATAGACACATGGTCACAACATTGGAGAAAGGAATATCTCTATACATAACACATTAATAGGTATTTAAAGACCCTATTTTATATAAATGAGAGTAATATCACAAGAGGGTTATATAATAAAACCAAGAGTTAAAAAAGAGATCAAGCTAGAAAGGTGTCCACAATGGCTCTAACTGAAGATGTTCACCTACAATAGGTGTAGTAAGAATGTAAATATTTCTATAATTATAGACCAATTAAGTAGAAAATAAAACAAGTTGAAAAAAGTGAAACAAAAATAATTGAAAAGAGGCAAATAGAGACAAATAAACACTTTATTATGAGAAAAAATATAGTAAAACTTGCACAAATAAAGATAAAGGGTTAGAATATGTATATTATGTAGTGTAAAAAATGTACACCTTTACATTTTCACACTATGTTTGAATCCCCTTAATTATTTGGACTTAATTAAGCTTCTAATTACCTAAATTATGCATTCCAAAGCCTTATTATTCTTGTTTTCTGAAAGGGAAACCTATATTAAACAATTGCTAACATTAATTAAAACATGTTGGAAATTGTGTGTTCTTGATTTAGGTCTAGGACTCATTTTCCCAAGGGTGAATGGGTCCCCTTTAAGTGTTAGGACTCAATTTTTAATATGTTTTTGGTGGCCTTTTAATGATTCAAATTCAAGTTTCAAATGTTAGCTTGTGGAATCTAATTTTTGAGAAATTAGATAAACACCTATAAATACATAGTTATTTTATCAATTCAAAACCTAACACAAATAATACTATAAATACACTGGTGAGGGATCATCTATTACTACCAATAAACAAAACCAACCATCTTCAAAGGTTGGCTCAAAGCAGAGAAAGGAGAAAGAAAGTATTGATATAGGGTCCAGTAAAGAGGACCTTGAAGAAGTTCCTCTAGTAAGAAGGAAAAGAACAAAGGTCTCATCTCAAACTACATCTACTCAATAGGAGGTTTCTCTTGCTCCTTATACCTCTCATCCACATGAATCCCCATTTCCTTATCCTACTTGTTCTCCCACTTGCCCACATGAACCTCCTCCATCTCCTCCACCATATAAAATTCCATCTCTACTTCCACCTTCTCTCCCTCATGTTTCCACTTCTCCAATTCCTCTACCTCTACTATCTCCATCAAGTGATCAATGTTCCTCTTCCTTCTTTTCAAGAGCAAGAAGAAACTCTCTCAAGAGTAGAATTATCTTAGCATAAAGAAAGGATTCAAGAAGAAATAAACAAGAAATTGAAATTTCCAATAGAGGAAGTTCATATGGAAGAAGTTCTTGTGAAGGGGAATATAACAAAGAAACCCAAGGAAAGATAAATTGAACCAAATAAAGAGACTCAAGATGAATAAATTATTGCTCAAAAAGAAATAATAATATAAGATACAAAGCAACATGAGGTAGAAGTTGAACAAGATAACTCTCTAGCTACACATAATGAGCTGAAGTAAATCTTTCTCCTAAAAGGTACCTCTCTTCAAATGTTCTTGTAATGACCTAACCCTTTCATAAAGTAAAAATTTCTTAATTTTACACCAACAAGTAAAAGTAACAAGTAATAAAGTTATTGAAATAAAAAAAATATTTTCTTTTATTGATAATTTCCAAACAAGATACAATATATTTCAACATGTAATCCTTTTCTTTTCAAATATACATTAGAGTAAAAAAGGATACAATTACATACATAGCTCATGGAGCTTTTGAACAAATAGTAGTAAGAAGGCCTAGGAATTTGTCCTTCCAAATCTTGTTTCTTTGGTCACTTGCTATGGAGGAGAAGCATCACTCAGGCACTTTTCCGCCAACCATAGACTCTTAATAAGGTTCCTGGAACATCTATAATTTGATACATGGCCCTTCCCTTCGACAAATAGATTGGTAGAGTAACTGATAACGACAACTAATTGAGCATAGTGTTGTGTCCTACATAACTAGATTCTTTAGTAACACGACATTCTCAAACTAGTCTGTAATATGGGATCACAGTGAACTAACAGTGTAGTCTCAAGCATCACACAGTCTAAGTGGATGTCGTACATTGTGCTACTTTGGCCAAAAAATTTCATTCTATATGTTCTATTGAGGGTGATCTATCACATACACTATTCAAGACCGATTTGACTTGTGGCTATCTTACACTATACATAGGTATTATCCTTCAATGGATATTTTGTACCTAGACATCTTACAACATACTAAACTACTAGAATGAATCTGCTGAACAAGTAAGTACACAAGCTCCCTCCCATATGAGAATTCTATCCTAGGAGTAACAAAAGCTTTTCTGAGTTAAACTAATAACTTAGTTAGTTGAACTTTACTTTACTCTTGCATTCATTCCAACCTAATAAATAGTAACTAATGCAAACAACATTCTCTTATTATGGAGATCTTACAAATGATGTATAACATAGCTAGAATGTATCTTTCTTAGAGGAAAAAC